>JARDXD010000730.1:0-60665 GCA_029218145.1 Aphanocladium album | reverse complement strand
CCACGAGATGATTGCATTGCATGATGCTTGTGGGTTTTGATCAAGAAAGACGAATGGCGTTTGCCTGCTAGAAGGTCGTTTGCGGACGCTGCCAGCAGGAAGATGACGCCTGAAGTAATAAGAGACGCAGGCAAAGGAGGGGGGTCGGTTAAACGCTATTTATGTTATGCTTATACGTATCAAAAACCGTTCTTATATTCCATACAGTCGATTTCGGCTACGTATCGCATGCTGTTGACATGGACAGGCGGCCAGCCACAGGCGCAACGCTGCCTCCTGCTAGAGGCAAACTGCAAGCTGAGCTTCTCGCTTGAACGAAATCTGTACAAGACCATCAATACAGTGCCTCGCTCTTGTTCTGAACATGGTTTCGTGTTTCATGTCCAATTGCAGACTGCTATCCCAAGTCGGCGGTCCACGCAGGCGGTTGTTTTCACTGCGATCAAGGTAGAGACATACGTGGGATTCTGTAACGTATTATGAGATTGACTAAATTTCCAGGGTTGAAGCTTGATAGTTCTTTTTAAAATGGGTTTTAATAGTTTCAAGTTCCATTAATGATCAAGGGAAGCACAGTGGTCAGCGGCTCCTGGAATGCTGGACGCCTTATTAAGAAAGGTTGCTGGTATCAGCTTGATCCGAATCTGTGAATACTCTCCTTTCAGTACCATACCACCATACTTCAAATTTCTGTTAAAACAGTCTTTTTCAGGCTCGAAATGCGCGATAGCAGGTGTAGAATCTCGCCAACAATGGCTCCCTCATCGTGCTCGTAGGATTGCCTCTGGTATTACTGATGGGTTGTGTGCAGCTTGGAAGGATTGTGTTTGACAGCTGCAGACATCCGCAGAGTGGCAGATATTAGTCTCTCAATCCTGCTGTCTGTAGAGGATGTCCTGAGCTAGGAGGTGGTGCCGGATGCTGATGATGGAGGCATGCAAGCTGTAAGTGGTAAAGGAAAGATTTCAGACTGCTGTCTAGGCACTCAGCAATGCCCATGGCGAAGTCATGTTTCAAACTGTAGTGTTCAAGTGGAAAGTTGTGGGCTGTTTGTAGACTTGAGCCTGTCGCCGGGCCTCAATGCGGCGGCAAACGCATCACTCGCGATCTCCTACGACCAAAGTAGCAAACTCCAAGCTTTAGACTTCCCCAATATTCTTTACCACCCCCCCAGATTTTCAAGAACCATGTCCTAGTTTCTATGCATTTTCTCGCCATTTCGGCCTGGACTCTGATATTGGGTGTTGTTGTTTGCACCCAGCTCTGCAGCCACCCGTCAACTCGCGCAGCGACAACACATCAGAGCAAACACCCGTCTCCCAACGTCTCGAGTCCATCCAACTGCACCTCCTACCATATTATAACATTGAAAATACAAATCCTCTCGTTTCATCCTTCTTTCTTTGTTCCAATGTGCATTTCAGCTGCTCCTCTCCACCGCTCGTGATTGCTCACCTGCGCCCGTTTGTTTGCTCATCCGCCTGCCAGCCGTCCGCCAGCTGGCAGGCCTTGGCCACGGATATCATCCATGGCCGATTCGGCCCGTCACAGCGATTCCCTCGAAATCGAGGCCCTCAATATTTGTGATTATAATGCACTCTATATCTTAGGCTCGGTTCTCGCAGATAAAGATGCCTCCTTCACCGTGGAATCTATTCCGCGCCGCTCTGACAGCTGCCAACATAGTGCGCCCGTTCTGACCTGGGTTGGTTACACGAGACACGCATTTTCTCCGCCACATGCTTTACCATGCTAAAAACAGCAATGACATCTCCTATCTCCCGTTTCTCTGTGATCTCCTTGTATCAGCTGTCTCTTCTACCTCTCAATCATTCTCACCGACCCCAGAACGCTTCACCTCGCCCACCTTCTCTCTTCTCCCTCCATCCCCAGTTCCCCCCCGCGCGGCTGCCTTCTCCTCACCCAACAACAAAACACGTTTCTTGTTTTATTTACAGCTCGCTTGTAGGTAAAATTAGTTTTGTTTACATCCTTGCAATCTAATGCCAAAAATAAATCTCCACGTCACGTTGCCCTCCTCCCCCAGACTTGGAGTCACCGGCACCCCGGCCCGCCGCTCTCCTTGGCTGCCGCTCTCATGATGGTGGCAAGACGAGGACGGGCGTTTTGGGGCGGAAAAGGGCCGACTGTGTTATTCCAAACATTTCTTCCCTACTATTTTAAGACTGCGTTGGCTAAAGGTTGATTAGAAAACAGCCCTTCCAACTTTGGGTGCCTAATTCACTCTTCCTCTTCCGCATCCCTCCCAACCCAATCCAACTCGTGCATCCTCATTGCTCAGCGCACAAATCTTGCAATTCAATCTGCTCTTGATTTTTTTCCCTCATTCTCTCTCGCGTTTTCCTTCATTTCTCTCTTCCGCCCTTCCTTTTTCTTGTCTGCTTGTCTCATCACACGCGCGTTTCCGCCTCTCCTCTCACACCTGCAGCCTCCCTCTGCACTTGCACGCAAACAACGCAAACAACGCAAACATTCTCTGGAGACTCTCTGGCGATTGCATAGCCGCATCATCTGCTCTTGAATTTTGGATCGCTTCCAATCATACTCGAGGTGTGTGCTCTCTGCTGAATGATCAGCGACAGTCATTTCGTCCGCGTGATCTGGTTGCTTTCGCCGTTTGCCCGTCGCTCGGCTCGTCGTCTTCTTCAAATTTGCTTTCTTGCAACTTCGAATCTACATTTTGACTGACTCAAAAACTATCAGAATTGTACCATGATGCCCGTCTCACGTTACAGAAAGCACATTCTCCGCGACGGCGAGCGAACCATTCGCAAATCTGTCTCCTGCGAGCCACTGCTCGACTTGTCCTCCTCAGACGACGAGGACCGCACCGGAGGTAAGGACTCTTTGAATGGTGTGTACACATCGTTTCCTCGTCTCATAAATTGTGCTTCGTGTTACTGTTATCTCAATTACTCTTCATTTCCTACTTTGCTCTCCAAGTGTTTGCCGCTCAGACTGCTTTGGAAACACGACTAACACCTTCACAGGCGCTCGTCTGACCTGCGCAAGTTTGACTCCCTCTCCGGCAGGTAAACGGTGCGTATCACAGCCTCTCTCCCACCCAACTCTCCAGACTAATATTTTTCCAGACTCTTTATCAAAAAATCCGCCTCCGAGGCCGCAAGATCCCGTCCAGGCAGCGCCGACTCCTTCCAGGTGGGCGCCAACACCGACGACGATGTCTTTGCCGAGGACGATGACTCGGGTCTCTCCAGCTCCGGTGTTAGCTTCGTCGGACCGGAAGATGACGACCACTATCTAGAGCCCGGGGTCTCCTCTGTCGACGCGCAGGGCATCTATCCTCCCACCGCGTGCATCTTTGCCGCCAAGTACGCACCCTCTCCTTAGGTTACCAACAGCCACTAATAGCATGCAGCCTCGCGCAGATGTACGATGACAAGACTCTCGAGTATGAAGTCACGCGCGCCTTTTCCAAGTTTGGTTCCGTCTTTGTCAAGATTCGCCGTGACTCTCGTCAGATGCCTTTTGCGTTTTGCCAATTCACTGCAAGTTTCCCTTCGCACTTTTCTGGTCTGTTGCTAATTATGTAGTCTGATGAACACGCCCAGAATGCCCATTCCTGTAGCAGAGGGACCGTCATTCTTGGACGCCCATGTCGCATCGAGATGGCCAAAGCCCACAGTGAGTGCTCTACCAACAAGTCTGGGAGTGGTGATACTAATCACAGTAGCTTCTTTCGTCGTCTACAAGCATTCTGGTGACTTCATCTCGGTTGATGAAGCCGTTGAACTTCTCAGCACCATTGGAGAAGTCGCCAAGGCCGAACAGCTCGATATTGAGACTCAGCAGGCTATGCGTCTTCCGCCCGCCATTGTCGCCAACTACAAAATGTACGATCCAAAGCGCGATGCGCCTGCGGTTAGTTATCTCTCCCTTTACGCCTCCTTGGGCCTTTTTAGTCGCTAACTCGAGCAGTCCTTTCGCGGACACCGCAGGTACAAGGTGATCCCCTACGACTCCAAGGTTGCCGCCAACGGACGCCCCGGTCAGGCGAGCCCAGACAAGGAGCATTTCCTAAACCAGTACGATCGTGACCGCCGATCCGTCTACATGGGCAATCTTCCCATGAACATGACTGAAGAGACGCTCACCAACCTGGTGTCTGCCTGTGGTGGAGAAGTCCTCGGCGTCGTTCTCTTCAAGAAGCCAGTTCCAGGAAGTCCAAGTACGTTCAAGCCACTCTACTCCCATCAACATTTGTATGCTAACCAAGCAGGCAAAATGACCTGCTTTGCCTTTGTCGAGTTTTCTCGCCCTGATACTGCCGACGATGCCATCACCGCATTTGTAAGTGCCATATACACCCTCACACCCGCTCACGAGCCACTGCTGACACCCTCACAGAACGACAAGGACATTAATGGGTTCCGCGTGCGTGTTGACAGGAAGCAGTCTCGCACCTTTGAGACGCCCCGTCGCGGCCTCCCCATACGGTCGGCCAACTATTCGCACTCGACCTTTCCCCGTCGTCGCCAGGCGCCGCTCATCGAGCCCGTCTCGCCGCTGCACACCATGTTTGACCCTCCTGCCGGCTACAAAAAGCCCGCCGTCGTGCACCAGGCGACCGAGCACGGCGCGCCCGCCGTCGATCTGGACCAGACGCCCAAGACGGCCGAGGAGACAGGCACCCAGACCGCTGCTGCCAGCGAGGGCAACCTATTCACCCCGACGCCCAAGAGGTCCCACGACGGCGGCAACGTCAACGATGCCGCCTTTGCCTACGGCAACATGGAGACGCCCGTGGCCATGCAGCACCACCAGCATGTCCCCATGCACATGGGCTGGATGCCTCCCTTCCCCGCATACCCCTACGGTCCGCCCATGTCGCCCTACGGGCCCATGACGCCTCACGGCACTCCGGGCGTCATGTATCCGGGTTACAGCCCAGGACACTACTACCCGGGCATGTTCCCGGACATGTTTCCCATGGCGTCGCCCCCGCACATGATGCCGCCGCCGCCGCAGATGGCCGCGCCGATGCCTGCCCAGGCTCACGCTCCTGCTGTTCAGGCGGCTGAAGTTGTTCCTGCAGAGCTTCCAGGCGCTCGGCTCGAAGGCAACCAGGCTCCTCCTTCTGAGCACGTCAAGGAGGAAAAGTGACAGTTTCAGAAGTGAATTTTTGCCTTCGTCGGTTGGATGGATTGTTTTTTTTTTCTTATCACAGGGATTCGAATCGTTTGTTTACGTATTGCTTCTAATTTTTGTTCATCAACGCAAGGATATTTTTTCGGCAGAACAGGACGAGAAAGGCCAGAGGTGGGAGAAGGAATCTGGACCAAATTTAATGAGAGACTGACAGAGCATGGACTGGTGGCTTCAGGCTACGCGGGCCCAGCAACGGCGGTTTTCTGAGAACAAAGCATGATTATGTTAGGGACTAAGGGAAACATGGGTTATCATTCTTCTTTTTCTTTTCTTCTTTTTTGTAGTCTTATTCTAGGTTCGAAATGAGTATTTTATTACATCCCTTCATGCAGGCCCAGCTCAGCTGCTCGCCTCATTTCTGCAGTGGAGATTTTACTGATAAGCCCAGCCTTGCAGCGCCTCCCAGCGGATCCCTTTAGCGGATCTTTAGCAGTCGAGAGATTGCGCTGGCCAAGCTGGCACCCACTGTAAATTGGTCACTAATAAAGACGCTGTAAAATTCCAGAACGACTCTAAAAGCGGGGCTCAATGGCTGAAAATCCATTGTCGACGGATCCCCAAATGTTACAAGGACAAAAACTTTTTTCGCCCTTGATCAGCGAGCAGCGACTCTTGCTTTCCTCTTTTACCATTGCATTGTTGCAAACTGCTGTTACGGCATACAGGAACGCTTCTTCAACGGCAGATATAGCCTGATTCAGCCACAATGGGCATGCCCTCGTTTCAGGCGTCCAACGCCATCATCTACCTCACCTATGGAGTCTTTCTGTATGTCTCGCCTTGAATACGACATTGTTCCTGATCAAATGCTAATACATGCTACCAGCGTCATGGGAACAGGCATCGCTTGGAAGTTGCGAAACCAAGCCAAGACGGACTTTTTGTCTAGCAACGGCACCCAGACTGGTCAGGACACCTCAACGCGCATGAGAAACTTGCGGCCTCACTTCTCACCACAGTCATCTGGAACAAGTCGACTAACACCCTCGCAGCCTTTCCTCTCGCTCTCAACTTTATCGCCTCTGGTGAGTAAGGCGCATATATACACGCTCCAGTATTGTTCGATTCTTTGGTCCTTTTTTCCGGAGCGGTAGCAATTGTGCCACCAACGTTTTTCACCCCCGAGTCATGACAACTCGACTCGTCGCCGTAGCACGCGACATTTCCCTTGACTGAAATATGTCAAGAGTTAAAACAGGTTCGTACCCTCATTAGTATAATCTCCTCCGTCTTCTCGACTCGTGGGAGAATCGTTGTTTGTCGGAAAGCCACACTCCGTGGCTATACTAACCCCGGGGGCGCAAACGTCCCCGACAACACCAGGGCTGGACCTTGTCAAAAAAACAACATTCTCTGCGGGACGAGAGGATGCGGCTCACTACGGGCGCTGAGCTGAATTTGTCGCGCGGGATCCAACCCATACTCGCTCACGGTATGGGAGATGCCGCGGACAAACGCAGCGAGGCTGAGATTACACCGTGATACTCGATCAAGTTAATGCTTGCGTGAGAAACGTGCTGCCGCTCCAATCAGTTTTCCTCTTTTTCTTCAACCTTCTCCCTTTGCAACCCCCCGAACCATTTTTTGAAAGACTAACAAACCCAGCCCTCGGATCCGGCATCCTCTTCTCCTACCCGGAGCTGGCCACCATTGCGGGTGTCCAGGGCGTCGTCGTCTACGCGCTTGCGTCGGCGCTGCCCATGCTCGTCTTTGGCTACCTCGGCCCCGTCATCCGGCGGCGCTGCCCCGAGGGCTTCGTCCTGACCGAGTGGACGCGCCAGCGCTACGGCACGCCCGGCATGCTCTTCCTGAGCTTCCTCACAATGGTCACGCTCTTCCTCTACATGGTCGCCGAGCTGTCGGCCATCGGGCAGGTCGTCAGCACCCTGACCGGCCTCGACGGCCTGCCCGTCGTCATCGTGCAGTGCGTCATCACGACCATTTACACGTCGCTCGGCGGCTTCAAGATTTCCTTCCTCACCGACGTCATCCAGGGCGGCATGGTCGTCGGCCTCATCATCATTGCCACCATCACCATTGGCGTCAAGACCGAAATCAAAACCGAGCTCATCGACTCCTCGGGTCTGACCAAGGCCAACCTCCTCGGCTGGCAGCTGCTCTACATTCTCCCCGTCGCGGTCCTCACCAACGACTTCTTCCTGTCCAACTTTTGGCTCCGCACCTTTTCGTCCAAGACGGACAAGGATCTCCGCGTCGGCGTCACCATGGCCATGGTCGTCATCCTCTGCGTGCTCACCCTCGTCGGCTGCACCGGCCTCATCGCCGCCTGGTCGGGCGCCTGGCCCGGCGACCCCGCGCAGGCCGGCTCCCTCGCCTTCTTCGTGCTCCTCGAGCGGCTGCCCTCGTGGGTCGTCGGCATCGTCCTCGTCATGGTCGTCAGCCTGTCCACCGCGGCCTTTGACTCGCTCCAGTCCGCCATGGTCTCGTCCGCCTCCAACGACCTCTTCCGCAACCGCCTCAACATTTGGTTCATCCGCGGCTTCGTCGTCCTCGTCATCATCCCCGTCGTCGTCCTCGCCCTCAAGGCCCCCTCCATCCTGCAAATCTTTCTCATCTCCGACCTCGTCTCCTCGGCCGCCATTCCCGTCCTCGTCCTCGGCCTGATCCCCCAGTTTTGGTTCTGGCGCGGCTTCGAGTTTGTCGTCGGCACCCTCGGCGGCATCTTGACCGTCTTCATCTTTGGCACCTGCTACTACGGCGACGCCCGCCGCGGCGGACGCCTCATCCTGCTCGAGGAGGGCCTCTACGCGCAGGACTGGTCCGTCTTTGGCGCGTTCGTGGCCGCGCCCGTGGGTGGTCTCGTCTGGGGCTTCATCGCGCTCGCGTGTCGCCTCGGCTTCCAGTTTGCCAAGGCCAAAATCACCGGCGGCGTCTTTGACGCCCTCGACAAGCCGCTCGAGGCCGCCCGTCCTCTGAGCAGCGACGGCGACGTCGTCGAGGAGAGCGTCTCCACCACTGCTGGCAAGTTTTTCTAATCGAGACGTGCAGCATTGTAAAATTTTGCTGCACAAACTACATTAGAAAAGCAACTGCACACGAACCCCGAAAACTAGATAGATATAGACACGGATGGCTGTAAATAGCAGGGTTTTTGGCCCAAAAGGGCTATTCTTATTTAATTGATTTGGGAGAAGCATGGCTTTGTGGGCATGTCCTTTCATGCCACATGTCTTATATATAGTACAAAAAGTAATCCATCGCTTTTCTTCCGGAATATACATTCCCCCTCTTCTCTTCTCGTGTTGTACATTTGTTTGAAAATCAAACCCATTCACTATGCAAGTCTCTTCTCTCTTCTTTTACCGCTTCTTAGCCGCGTCCATCTGCTCCTTGCTCTTCCAGCCCGCACGGTGCTCCGACTCCTTGTCAATGACGGCCTTCTCCTCCAGGTACGCCTCCGCCGTCGTGCCCGTCGTGGTGCCCCATATGCGCCAGGGATTGCTCGGGTACGTGTCGGTGTCGGTCGCGCGGGCGAGCACGACGTACTCGACCTTGTCCTGCACGCGCAGGCTGCCCGGGATCATGTCGTCGCTGCCCCGGCGGTGCCGCGACATTTGCTGCTGCGACGAGACGGCCACGACGGCCTGCTCCGTCAGCAGCGTCTTGTCGTGCGGGTTGATGGCGTGGATCAGGTGGCTAGCGATGCGCGGGTACACGAGCGTGCGCGAGTCCTTGACGTACTCGAAGCGCACCTGCTCCTGCGCGCCGCGCCGGTCAATCGCCGCGTGCAGCTGCCCGGCGAAGCGCGGCATGCACAGCCGCGCAATGGTCGCCTTGTCGCCCGCCGCAAACGCCTCGAGCATCTCCCGGTACATGGCTTTCGCCGTCGGCGCAATCTTGGACCGGTGCGCCTTCCACTTGGGCCGCGTCGTCCAGCCGGGCATCGACCGCAGCTTGGTCGTCAGCACCGAGAGCACGCCCTGCAGCCAGGACTTGCTCCGCCACCACTGGTACCGGAGAAGCTCGACGGGGTTCTTGGGGCGTTCGGAAAAGGGGACGGGGACAAAGGTGCCTGTCGGTTTTCACCACGTTAGCTACACCTTTTCATTTGGGTAGAAGGAGAGGGGGGAGAATGAGCTGTATTGGTAGAAAAAGGTAAATTTGTCCCGTACCTGGAAACAGGGGACCGCCTCCGTCTCGAAAGATTTCGGCAGCGGCTGCCTTTTGCATCTCCCCCATGGTTTGCTCCTTTTTGGCGTAGCGCTCGGCCGCCTTTTGCTGCGCTTCCATGGCCCGGTTGACGCGGGCGCGGGAGATGCCAGCGTAGCCCCGCGCGGGCGAGGAGGTCGCCCACGGCATGCGGACAACCTGTGTCGCTGGCCGGCGCAGCGACGACGCCATGGCTCTCGAGGCCATTGTCGTGGACAGCGTCACTTTCGTACTTGTTTCGTAAATGCCCCCAACAGCCAGGAAGGATTGGCGTCGTTTCGCGTGTGCGCAGTTGTATGGGAAAGCACACTAGGTTGGGAGGAAAAGGAACAGCGAATGGGAAGCTCGAGATTTCTTCTGGCCGGTTCGTCGAGATGGAGTCCTTTTTTTCCCACGGCTGGGCAGACTGTTTGGGTTTAGCGCGGTATGACACCCAGGCAAACAAGGTCGGATATTAGTCGGGGCGTGTCTACTACCCTATAGCTATCTGTTCTCTTGATTTTGCCGTTTTTCTCGCGACACAGGCTCTTTCATGTAATAAACTTGGATTTTATGAGTATTCAAGTGTGTTTAGAATCTGTTTGGGCTTATTCAATGGTTCCAGGACTTATATCCCGGCTTCAAACGTTGGTTGTTGAAAAAGCTCTAGTGGGGTTCGCAAGCTTCAACACCAGAAAGTTGCGACAGCTTGAATGTTGAAGCTTCAACCTTGCTCATTTGCACTCCGGATCCTAGCCCGTCGTCCTTTCGCACACTGGCCGAAAAACTTTGCACCTCACAACAAAGTTGCATTACGATACCACGATAACCGAATTGGCACCAATCCGCGCGCACTTGATCGCTTGCCGGACGAGGCACTCCCTCAACACTACTCGCATCCCTTTCTCTTATCCTTCCACACAACACACATCAGCCCGCGATGCGAGCGACACAAACGCTGCTCGGCAAGAGCTTCCTGACGCGCAGCCTCGACGAGCTGAAGCGTCGGTCCAGCATAGGTACGCAGCGCCGCGCCCATTAATCCGCCTGAAGTATCACTATACTAACGTCCCGGCCGACAGCATGGAATCTCGAAGCCGTCAAGGGCCCCAACGGCCCGCGCCCTCTCTACGAATTTGACGACGGCGAATCCGTGCGCGACTGCATCCTCATGTCCGACGACCTCATCGGCGGCTCCTCCCGATCCCACCTCGACCACATCACCACTACCTCGCCATCCTCATCCTCATCATCATCACCAACCTCATACGCGCGCTTCCACGGCTCGATATCGACCGCACTGCCCAGCGACCGCCTCAAGATCAAGCGCACCGGCTACGCCGCCTTTCGCACGCCCAACCAGGCGCCCACGCTCTTTGGCAAGTCCGTCTGGGACATTGACCCGTACATCTACCTCGCGCTGCGCGTCAAGTCCGACGGCCGCTCGTACTTTGTCAACGTGCAGACCGAGGGCGTCGAGCCGACCGACCTGCACCAGCACCGCCTCTTCGCCAAGCGGCCGGGCCAGTGGGAGACGGTCGTCATCAAGTGGAACGACTTTGTGCGCACCAACTACGGCTTCGTCGTCGAGCCGCAGACGGAGATTTTGCGGCAGCGCGTGGCGACGGTCGGCGTGGGCCTGACGGACCGCGTCGAGGGCCCCTTTGAGCTGTGCATCGAGAAAATGTGGGCGACAAATCAACCGCCAGAGGTGGAGGAGCCCGAGGCCGAGCAAAAGGGCGGGCTCAAGACCAAAAAGGGCGAAAATATTAAGTGGTAGCAAGCCACTAGAAGGCAGAGACACTGTATCATAGTAGAGACTGGGATGGACACATTGTCGGCATGACTGCTTACATCATAGCAGAGGACAAACGTGTATCCTCGTTACAACCATTTTAATTTTGTATATTTTACGATAAAAAAACCGATACCAAGCACTGGCCACGCCCATAGCAATACCAGAATCAAATGCATAAACTCCGATCCCATGCGTCGTAATAATGTGGCTTTCATCACACCGAGCCTAGACTCAGTGCCTCTGCATTCTTTCGGAGTGCGACGTAGGCAGCTGCATAGTCGGCTGCCAGAGTCATCTCTCCCGTGAGCTTCATAATCATGGCCCGCTTCGCCATAGTCTCGCATTGCTGGTTGATATCCTCAATGCTCGACCACTGGTCAAACGAGCGCTGCACTGCCGCGAGAGCCCGCGTCATATATTCACCGCGCTTGCTTGACTTGGCTTCCATGCGTCCAGCCATGCCCATGTTGGCATCAACAAGGTGTGAGTACAGTCGTGCAGTGAGCGCTGGAGTCTCGCATTCGAGGGACCGTGGCAGGGCCGCGTTGAGCATGTCAATGGCCGCCTCAAATTCTTCAAGCGAGACGAGAATGTTGGCAAGGGCACCTGTAGCCTCCCATAGCTGGGGGATGAGGCGTGCCCGCCACGCGAGGTTGGCTGCGCGAATGGCCGTCGAGAAGCCGCGCTGTGTTCTGCCACACTTGTCGAGTAGGGCAACCTTGAGTAGCAGCAGCTTGACAAGTATTGCAATATCCTTGTTCTCGTCTTTGATGATAGAGATCATAGTATTCACCTTTTCAAAGGCCGCTTGCAGATCACCTCGCCTCGTTAAGTAGTCGATATGTAGTGACTCGATCATAAACGTCATGTCTGGTTCTAGGTCGTCGGATTTTGACTGCAGCAGTTGATCAAGCAGCTCCTGGGCTCCATCCAGATTATTATGGTGTAAATCTTTTGTCAGCTTGATGATGCCTCTGTATTTGTGCCAGTATTGGCTTGGCTTCCACGAGCGGAGAGAATTGCTGTCCAGACCCTCGAGCTGCCTTAGACCATCGTCGTATTTGCCGCGCTCGGCATGAATCAAGCCAAGGCGGCATATTATCTTGAGCTCATCGTCAAATACCGAGTGCTGACTGTGACAGCGGAGGAATATTTCGCACGTGGCTGTCGAAAGATGGGTGAGTCCCAGTCGGCTCCACAGAGCAGCATAAAGCGATAGCTGGGCGCCAAACATGTTCTTCATGTTTCGTGTGACGATGAGATGCGAACTGCGCACAATTGATTCGACAGATGTTGCAACGCTCTCGCCATTGATTAAGCCCAGCTTGGCCTCGCTGAGGAGAACGGAGCTCCAAAGCGCACCCATGCCCGATTCCTTGGCTTTGACACGCAGGTACGCCAAACTCTCTTTGCCAGTCCCGAGAAGACTACTAGACTCGAGCTCGCGGACCAAATTGGGATGCGCTCGACCGAAGTGGAAAAGCCAGTTCAAAGCAAAGTTGAGACATGTCATATCTCTGTTTTCGCGTGCTGTGGTGACGGTCTCGAGCATGGTGGTGACGGCGTCGCGGTGGCAGCCAAAGTCTGCCTGCAGGACTGCCAAGTTCATCAGCGCATATTGATAGAAAAGGCGGTCGCGATACTGCATGGTATAATCAAAGTAGCGGTGCAGTAGGTCGAACGCGGACGGATAGTCGCCCGCTCTCCACGCATTCAAAAAGCTGCTTATATTAGCGAGGGTCTCATTTCGCGATAGGAAAACCAACCTTAGGTAATGTGTCAAGCTTGGGACCAAGAAGCTGGCCTGAAGAAGGTCTTGGAACTGATTGATTGTCTCCAGCGGTACTCTGTTTCCGTATTCTGCCACTTGTTAGCTCCGTCCTTGCCTAGGCTGCGAAAGCTTACTCTGCATCTGCTCGATTTGAAAGTCGAGTAGTAATTCAACATCGTCTGTGCTGACTGCTACTGTGCCGAGGCGATCGCCAGTGAGCATATCGTCATACGTAACCGATGCGAGCGCCGAAACGCCCTCTGGGCTCCAGCCCTCTGCCGCGCCAGTTAACAAGACATTGTCGAAACTCAGCTTCCCAAAACCTGGATTCTTTCTTTTTTGGTAGTGCGCTGTAGGCTGCCGGTATCGCACGAAATCCTTCCACAGCTCTGCGCAGTCGTGAAACCGTAACCGCTGGTATTCTACCATGGCGCGGCGGATAAAGGCTCCAAACGGCGAGTTGCGCGCGATCTGAATGCCTTCCTCCATCTCTGGGATACCAGCTTCACTGAGCCTACGCAGCTCCTCTTTCGTCTTGGCCAGCATCAGCTCGAGGTTCTCAAAGAATTCGTTGAGCGCATCCAGGGAATTAATGTCCCACAGTCGCGCGAGGAACTGATCCCACAGTTTCCGCCCCGGCATACCCATGACGAATGGGAAGCTTCCCAGCAGTTTCTCGAAATCCTTGATGGTAATGACGAGGCTGACGGTGCGTTCTGCTTTGGCCCATCGGCTGGCCTGTGATGAAGGAGGGCCACCAGCTTCATGTCCCATGATGTGTGATGTGACGAAGGACAGGACTGGAACGATGGCGTCGCTGGGGATAGCCTCTTCGACGTAGAGCTGCATGAGAGCGAGCAGGCCGATTTTGGCCGGATTGAGATATCGAGCCATGGTGGATGGGCTTTTCGGATATCAAGACGCTGAGCCTTGGTAGTCTATGTTGCGTGTTGCGTGTGTGCTTCACTGAAAGTGATTCTTTTGCACATTGGCGACTTCATACGGCAGCCATATTTGCAGGCAAGGATATTGAACGAGAAAGCTCTCCGTCGTTCACAAGTTACGAGAAAGAATCGTTTATATGCAAAAGCCAGGAAGTCGTGGTACTGATGTGGTAGTTAGACACGCCGTGGGGCAGGTGGACGCGTTTTGGTGCAACTGCCCGGGGATTCCTCGGGTGCAGTTCAAAGCAACGACATCTCACCCAGTTCACATTTCCGAACACATTATCCCATGCGCGTGTCTAGATCTTTAAATCAGTTCGTTGATCATTTTCTCTCTGTTAGTCTTGTAATGAATTAATTGCTGCATGGCCTGTGGGTATTTATCGTGACTACACCAATGTCATCTTGGCTACCTAATGGACGAAAGCTCTGCCCGGAGACTCTCACGAGCATAGACTGCAGTCACGTTTACGACGAGTTCACATTGCCACAAAAGAAATAGATTTAGTTCTCCTCTAGGGAATAAGTACAATTTCAATCCCGGCGGGATGTTCTATCAATTCACCAACACGCTGCGCTATTACTGCAATTCGACGCTTACGCGACCTTGTCCTTGTTGTGGTAGTTGACGCTGTCGTTCCAGCTATTTCCCGGTTAGTATTTGATTCTTTGCAAGCTCGAGGAGAGTGGTCGAGTAATATTTGAGGCTGGTTCCCTGAGTATCGGGACCTCGTGGCGGGAAGTACTTACAAAATAGTCTATAAAATGTTAGCATCGCTGTCAGTCTTTCGCAGAAGCATCCATCTTACCTTGTCACCGTTACCCCACTGGTAGTTCTTGGTGCGGATGTTCTGGTAAGCGTACTCGGTGCGCTCCTCCAGAGGAGGCATGTGGCTCCAGTGCTCCCAGTGCTCGTTCCAAAGATAGTAGGCGTTGGCGCTGGCGGCAATGAGGCAGGGGGTAACGCCGCTGTGATTTGTTAGCTTTGCTTGTCTCGTGGGCAGTCGATGCTGTCGGTTCGTAGCCAATTGGTCGGATTGCTCAATTGAGGCTTATTATCACTCGGCAGTTTCCGGCTCGGCGTAGGGCGTCTTACTAGATGGAAATCTTCTTCCAGAGAGCTAAAAGTACATTAGCAACATTTACCAAAAGCAATTGATCTCTTCTCGCAGGTCCCGAGAACTCAATGCGGCGTACCGGTGGTGCCATTGGCGTGGTCCTTGATGTGCTGGCGCTCCTTGATGAACTCGTTCTCGGTGGCGGAGCTGGCGGCGCGGCGCTGAGCACCAACGCGAGCCTGGGCGGCGAAGCGCGGGGCGTTGCGAACGGCCTGTCGGGTGGCAAACATGGTGATGGTGATTGTTGATGACGACGGGTGCAGAGGTGCAGGTTTGGCAGGTCAGACCATTTTCGATGAAGCTCGGCTCCAGATGCAGGTGGATGCCTTGTGATTGAGGCACCAACTTCGATTGGTGCACGTGACTCCGTGAGTGTTCCGCGCTACTCGCAACTTTCGTCATGAACGAACGGCGCGATCGTGGGGCGACCGGGTAGCAACCGCAATCCGATTTAATACCGTGATAAATGTGGAATTTTATTTCACGGCGACTGTGGAATTTTTTTTATAAGTAAATGACGCAATTTTGTTTATATTCCTGAAGCCTGCAGAAAGTTAGCCTGCCGATGCTGGTTTTGCACTCTGCAGTGGTGGCTTTGAGTGGCGATTTGACGGTGTTCAAGTGAAAAGCTTCAATAGTTGGGGCAAAAACCAAGAGCCGCCAAAATGGTGTTAAGAATTACCACTTGGAACGGTAAGTACTCGGGCAAGCTGCGATTCGCATGGGTAACTAACCTGCTACAGTGAATGGCATCCGGTATGTCTGCTGTTCCTCGTTTATTCATGTGAAACGGCGTTAATATGAGCTTACAGGAATCCATTTGGGTATCAGCCATGGCGAGAAAAGCGAACTTTTCAGGTAAATGCTAAAATTACGTCTTGCTGTCCGAAGCTGACATTTCAGGCCATGTTCGACATTCTCGAGGCCGATATTGTGATTATGCAGGAGACCAAGATTCAGCGCAAAGATTTGCAGGATGACATGGTTCTCGTGCCTGGTTGGGATGTATATTTTAGCCTCCCTCAGCACAAAAAAGGTATGGTAGCTGAGCCGACCGACCGCAGGCATCGCTGACAAGGCCAGGCTACTCTGGAGTCGCCATATACACGAAGAATGCAACATGCGCGCCGATTCGTGCAGAGGAAGGCGTGCTCGGGGTCCTCTGTCCACCAAAAAGCAGCATACCATACCGAGATCTGCCAGAAGATAAGCGGATTGGTGGATACCCATCAATGAGCCAACTACGCGGAAATGTGGACGAAGCATTGCTCGACTCAGAAGGACGATGCGTTGTGTTGGAGTTTCCCGCCTTTGTGCTGCTTGGGGTCTACAGTCCTGCAAACCGTGACGAGTCTCGAATCGAATTCAGAGAAAGTTTTGTCGAGGCCTTGGACGCCAGGATACGGAATCTGGTCGCGGCGGGCAAACAAGTGATTCTCACCGGAGACTTGAACATCATACGCAGCGAAATGGACAGCTCCAATATTGCCGAGGGCTTGAAGAAAGAGGGCTTGAGCATGGACGAATGGCAGTCGGTACCAGCACGGCGAATACTCAACCAGCTCTTGTTTGAAGGGACAGTTGTTGGTGACCGGGATGAGGGCCGCGAGCAGCCGGTCTTGTGGGATATCTGCCGCTGCTTTCACCCGACACGGATGGGCATGCATACATGCTGGGATACGAAACGGAATACGCGGCCCGCAAATGTCGGTAGCCGGATCGACTACATTTTGTGCAGCGACGGAATAAAGAGCTGGTTCGTGGATTCCAACATCCAAGAAGGGCTGATGGGGTCAGATCACTGCCCCGTTTATGCCACAATGGGCGACACGGTCACCAAAAACGACGAAGAAATCGCTCTAGCGGAATTGATGAACCCTGTCGACATGTTCCGAGATGGGCAACGGGTACGGAACTGGGAGCAGCGGGACGCACTGCTCCTATCTGCCAAGCTGATCCCAGAGTTTGATCGGCGGCAGAATATAAGAGACATGTTTACACGAAAGGCGTCGCAAACTTCTTCGCAGGCGGAGCAAAATGCCATCCTGCCGCGACACTTGGAAAGCAAAAGCATGGGTGCCAACACAGCCGCAAGCTTGGGCGCGATGGCGACCCGTGCAGGCAGCGCACCGGGCACAATCTATTCTGAGAGCAAAACAGCGACAGCACCGACGGACTCAACAGGTGCCAGGCTCATCGAGCGGGGGAGCCAGATCAAGAGAAACCCTGAAGGGGGGTCAGCTGAGGCGGCAGTCCCAGCAGCCAAGAGGAGCAAAAGTTCCAGCGACGCAAAGGCCAAAGTTGCCAACGGACAAAGAACTTTGCAGGGGTTCTTCAAGCCCAAGGTTATAGCGCCTGCAAGCAAATCTGCAGCATCGCCGGCCACGCCGGTTCCTGCAGGCCGCAGCCAAGTGCCTGAACGTGCGCAAACACCACCGCCAGCCAACGGGGTGACTTGGCAGTCACTAGCGGCATCGCCAACGACGTCGACACCGCAGATTACCAGCACAGTGAAGGTGATTTCTCCGGGTAGAATGTTTGACCCCATTGAAGCAAAGGAATCATGGTCGAAACTGTTAGGTAAGCGAGTGGTCCCAAAGTGTGAACATGACGAACCGTGCATTAGCTTGGTGACCAAGAAGCCTGGAGTCAACTGTGGTAAGTCTTTTTTCTTTTGTTTGTTACACTGTACCGTTTAGCACGTGGGGCTAAGACTGACCTGTTTTTGATTGGCACCTTTGCAGGGCGTTCGTTTTACATTTGTCCACGCCCGTTGGGGCCGTCGGGCGAAAAGGAGCGAGATACTGAGTGGCGCTGCGGGACGTTTATTTGGAGCAGCGAATGGAACGGCACTGCATCAGCAAATCGTCTGTGAAGCAGAATTACATACGAAAACGAGAAGTTGGATACTGTATATACCGAAATGAATGAAGATGCACACCCAGCACGCCACGTCCAACACACAGCGGCCCCAGGCAGGTGTGGGTTGTACGGTCTGCTCCGGAGCCGAAGGTCTAGGCGGGGATCTGTGTGATACGGGGTGCGTCTCCACGGCGAGGGAGAGCACCGATTACATGCTGGGACCATCGACGCACGCAAAGGACAAATTTCGAGGCTAGCTCCAACATCGAGACCAAGACAGCCCCACGGGAATGATATAACGACTGATCGCAATGGTGTATTCTGTAAACAAGAGCTAGGTCGCGTCAGAGACAACACCGTCGCATCGACCGAATACGCGAGGATGCCTCGACGCCTCGACGCCTCGACGCTATTCCAGCTAAGACAAGAGAAGCCACCAGGTAACACAAGCGAAAATCATTACGTCTACAGTCTCTCCTACCGCTCAAGCTTGTGTCCGAAGGAGAAAACCAGATAGTCGGGAGTGGTGACACAGGCAGGAATCGAGAGAAAAGGAGAAAAGGACTACAGACCATTATCATGCTGTGCAACATCAAAAGAGGCTGGCTGGCCTAAGAGACAGATGGTGTAGGGGCGTCAACCAGGTCTGCTCCGGACCCGCCACCAACAGGTCAAGGTGAAGTGAAATGGTCCTGGTCCCCTGGGCCGAAAAGGAGGGGGCGTGTGCATTGCGCCACATTGGACAGAGGGCCAAAAAAAAAGGGAACAGAAGAGCCCTGTTTCTTTGTGCGAGGGTGAGGGCAAAGTGAGATGGAGGGGTGCGCACGCCTGTGCATGCGCCTAGGGGCGCCGCGCAGCAGAGACAAAAGCACCCAGCTCGCTACAGGGCAGAATTGTATCAAATATCAGTTGCATAAAATTTGATTCTCCGCGCCTGTGTGGTGCTTCTCCTAGGGATGCATTATTAAGATTGCAATCTAGCCGTAGGTGAAACCAGCATGAAGAAATGATCACGGGGAGCCGTACGTACACCGCCGAAAAAAGGCTGGGAAAGCAGCAACCGTTGGAAGTGAGCCTCACCTGTGGAGTTTTCTTTTGCAAAAAACTGAATAGCTCCTCGCGCATTATTGACGCGCGCTGCTTTGCGGAGAGGAGGCGGTGACTGACCGCCAGCCCCCCTTCATCACAACTACGAAAGTGAAGAGCAAAAGACTTTTCTAGTCAAGAATGTGAGGAGAAGAAGCGTTGCCTGTATTGCATGCAAAAATAGCTGAAGAGAAAAAAGAGGAAGAAAAAAAATCACAAAGAGCCTTCCCACCGTTTTTGGTGTATGTTGCGCCTGGTATCTTGCCTGCAAAGTAGAAACAAAAAAAAGGCAATCAAATGCCAAAAATCAAATTTGCCAACCCTTTACCCGTTTATGCCGTGAGCCTGTCTTTCGTCTTGGAAAGTATAACAAAAAAAATGAAAATGGAAAATGAAGAACCTGAAAATGCATTGTAGTTCCGTTGCGCCGTGTCTGCTGGTTTTGGGTGCTGTGAAGCTGCTGGAGTGCTCTACGGTGTCGCAGTCTCTGGACTGTTCGCGAAAATTGAACTGCGGATGGAGCCGTGGTGGTGTTGGAAGTTGTTATTCTCTTGCAGGAGGAGTAATCAATAATGGAACCCGAGGCTGCTAAATGATAGATTCCGGGCTCGTCGAAAAGTCGCTTCCCGTTGTCATGCTGTCTGGTGTTGCTGATGCAGTCTCACTGTCTTGAGAATCGGCATCCTGCGGGCGCTTTCTGCGTCGCTTTCGCTCAGATGGCTTGCGAGGCTGATATGAATACTCGGGATGCTTCTCGAGAAGAGTCTTCTTGATCTTTTCCGACATTTCCTTGTAGCGTTGTCGAACAGATGGAGGCTCGGCATTCCACGCCTTGCCCAGAATTTGCGCTATTGGGGGTTAGTAAAAGACCGCTGATGCGCAAAAATAGTCTTACAAATCTCGTTATTTGTCAAGCCAGGGTCTCCTTGCTTCACAAGGCTGTGTCTGTCCCTGCGATAGAGAATATACGCATTTGGTGGTCTGGGGATTTTGGTATGTTTGCGCGGAAGCGACGACGGACATAAGGTAGCGTTTTGGTACTTGAAGCCAGGTTGCTCGCACCAAATAGGCTCTACCTCTGAGGTAGCGAGAATGATGCCGTTACCGAACATGAAATGTCGCGGGTTGCCAAGAAAATATCTGTCTGGCCCAGAGCCATCGCGACAGAACATAACAGGCTCTTGGACGTGTTTGCTTGCAATTGTTAGCACGGTAAAAGTGGACGCGGATTGCGGGCCTTACAGGAAGTTCTCCGCGATGAATCTCTTTGTCTTCATTGTCAAGGAACGATAAATAATGCCATCGACGGTCATGACTTTTATGAAAGGGTTCACGCCAGTACTGAGGACCTCCCAGAGCTCCTGATCTTGAAGTCTGGTCCGCTCTAGTTGTAGCACCATTGTGAGCAGTTGGAGGGGCGCCAGAGGACAGCTTGGTGGCGAGTAAAGACAGCAGATAATGTAGGCGAAAATAGAAAAACCTCTGACGGCCTTCTTTTCGAAAATGAAGATGGTTGAAGAGAAAAAGACCTGGGGACGCGGAGATGTTTAACGTGGGCATGAAGTTGTAAGTGATGGGGGAGTGCTCCGTAATTCTGGTGGGGTGGGATCGTTCTGTGGGTGGTGGGTCACTGATAACCACGCACCCTCCACTGTCTATGCCACCCCCACCAGACAAGCCAGCATAGAGTTGGCGTTTGCTTGAGTTGGTGTGTGTGGCAATGGGTCAAATCGGCGGCCGAAATTAGGTCGCCTCAAGTTTTGAAATGAGTAGACTCCTCCACAATCTCGATTGTACACAGACAGGGAATTCGGAAAGTGTATTCTTGAGGCCGTAGGATCGTCCGCTATCACCACCCGGTAGTTCATAGATGAGGAATCAGTACCTAGACAAAGGAAAGTGTGTTGGATGGAGCTGCCTGCAATTGGGAGGAACGACTGCACCTAGCTACCTAGGTAGGTATCTTACATGGGTTAATACCTGTTGGGAAGGTAGGTAGGCCCTTCGAACAGCTAAATAGGCTCTAATTTACAGAGCGTCCGCCTAGCGCTGCGGATGCAGCAGTGTAGTGGTGGACATTGGCTGGGGGTGGCCATGTTATGGATGTGGAGGGTAAACTGCCAACGGCACTATTTCCGCGTCCTGCTAACCACCCATTTCTTGAACACTCCCCACCAGTTGGCGACTCAACGAGCAGCAACATGACGTGCAAGTGAAAACAATCTGCACCAAAAACAATTCTGTCAAACAGTTCGACTCCATACCAACCCTGGCACTTTCATCTCCTTCAAGCTTTCTTCTACTCGCCGAAAATTATCAGTTTCCATCACGTTTCTGCTTTGGACGAAATCAGCTCGCAAGTCAATCGACAAACGACAAATCTCGCACCATGCACACACCAATTCCCGCATCCGCATTGAAACATCTCGAGCCATATCCAGGAGGCAGCTGGAATGTAGTTGGAGAAACTGCCGACAGCATTACGGTTTCTTACTCCGGCGAGGATAACGTCGAGATCGTGTCATACACCCTCAATCGGTGCCTGACAGAACAGGATGTTTTGAAGCAATGCCAACCTTTCCTGTACACTCTTGAATCGAGTAAGTCTCTACCAAAGAGTCTTGTGATTATTTTTAACACAAAATAGTGACAGGCGAAGGAAGCGCTGCCAATGAAAACCCGCTTGAGGACAGGGAAAAAATGCCAGAGCCAATGACATCGACAATCGAACTTAAGATCGAACAGGTAGACAATCCTGCTTGGATCACCGCGCCTGATGCGCTGAACGATTTCAGCTTTTGCCAGCCACCGGTAAAGAATGACCTTTATTTCCCAGTGCAAGGAAATCTGCCTGTCTTTCAATCGACCACCGACTACACCCTCTTTCCACAAGAGTCGTTTGCGTTTCAGCAACAGTTTCCAGTGACCTACAATGATGGCTCGTTTCTACCGATCAACAGCTATTGGCCAGTCCCAAACGACTTCAAAGATCTACAAGGAGAAATAAACACACCGATTGGGCATCTTACGCCTGGAGAGCACCATTGGACCCAGTAGGTTACCTGGCCATTTCACAAATGAACGCTGTTGCAGCTCGGAACTCCCAATGGAGCAATTTGTATCAATGAACCCCAATCCAGAACGCGGATGAGGCTTTTCGTCCATAAACCTCCGAGGAAGTTCCATTCGACAATGAATACACGTTTGCTTCTTCTGCAGACTCTTCCTACTACACAACAATTTGAATGCCTCAACACCCTACTCCGGAACGTCACCGTGCCTGGAAGAGACATCAACCCCGTCCACTTGCGCCTCCATACCCACACCACCCAACCAGCACGCGGCTCCGTCTCCGTCTGCCTCGACGCCTCCGCCCTTTTTGGGTCTGCCCTCTTTTCCCACCGCGGAGCCGACTGCAGCCGCGGTCTCTGGCTCCTACTTTCGTCCCTACTACTACCATCATTTTACTGCCGAGGACTCTGCTGCCTGCTCCCCTGCATCGTCCTTTGGTGGCGACGCCGCCTTCAGCTTTGGCTCCAGTGGCCCAACCTCGCATCCTGCCTACGCTACGACTGAAACGGCCTCGTCGTCACCGGCAGTCTTGAGCTTGGACGGTGTGGCGGACCACCAGGCTTTTGACATTGAATGTCCATGGGACATTGATTCTGTGCTGGGGTCATGTACGCAGTCACCCAGCGGCGAGCGAGGTAAATTCCAGCTTATTTTACTCAATGTTTCCGTGTTCATTATTGCTAACTCATCTGTCTGTAGTCTTTATGCTTTCGAGCGGCTCAGAGTACGACCCGCATGAAGATTTTCACTACACATTCTGATCCCGTTGCCGCGCCGGTTTCGTTTTTCTTTTTCTATACTATACTATTTTCCTACCAGTCTACCACATTTTGTGCGTTTAGAGAGCAGTACCCGAATTTGCTACCAAGATGCGATAGCAAGACCAGCCGAGGAACAGTATTGGCTGAGCAATCAGAGGCGTTTACGGAATTTTGTGTGTTTTTTTTTTACAGGGAGGCAATACCCCCTTGAGAAAGCTTTCTCGAGGATTTGGATTTTTCTTTTAGTTTTTCGGCAATTCTTCGATTGTTTTCTCATTCACTTGTTTCTTGCGAGCCCGAAAAGCATAGCGAACTACGCGATACCATGTTGGGTGAACGAGACGACGATATTGGTGGAGGGGGACGCAGAGTGGCGCGCCAGCAAAACGGCTGCTAGCAGACAAGCACTCTAGTTGGCTTGGACCAGGATAATGATGGCTAGAACGAACGAACAGACGAATAAGATTTCTGCAAGACATTTTTTCCCTCCACACTAGCTTGATATTTTGGTTAAATTAGAGTCTCCGTCATTGACCCCAATCATGCCGCCGCCGCCCACGTCCAGGGTCAGGCGTCGGCGGCATGGTCTTTGTTGCCTCGTCGTTGCGCCACCCATGCCGCGCAGACTTACACGCCGAGTCCCAACCAACCACGACAGTCGCGATGGATCCCAACCCAGAGAGCACCACCACTACTACGTAAACTTTTTTTTGGGCTAAATAGTTAGCTGCACACGCCCCCTCCATCTTGTACTTTGTACGCTTTTTCTGGCAAGAGAGTCGCGCCCTACTACTACGTAGATGCCATCATAGGGTCAAGCTGCCCAGCTTTCGTAGTGCACCTGCAGCAGCCATCAATACGCGGTGATACCCGCAGGATGGCGGCATGTCTTGCTCCAACCGCCCCACGCTAACACGCTGGTCCAATTCTCGAGTCGTCTCCCGGCCAGGCCACCTTCCTCACTCATCTGAACGAGGAAGAAGAGAGCAGTACAGCTGCCGTGCAGCCAGCTGGTCAAGCGCTTGAGAAGCTGGGATGGATAGGCCCTTGTTTCTGTACACCATTCATGGTAGCATTGGAATGGCACACCCTCCCTCCCTGTCTTGTCTTTGTCCCACCCTCCAACAGGCTAGTTGCACAGGAGCCAACCGGGAATAGCAGGCGCACAAGCCCGAAGAGAGCAGGCGCTGATATTCTGCACACATAGGTGCTCATGCGGTCTGTGCTGTCGTCAAGAGCCTCGGGGTCTCGTCTTTTGGCCCTCGATATAGAGGAAAAGCCCCCTTCCCCATGACCGTGGGGATGCTGGGCCAACAGACGGCCGGAGCCCGTGACGCCCGGAGTCCGTGACGGCGCGGGGGTCGCCCTCGCCAGGGTGTATTACTAGTCTAATCAAGCAAGAATTCTGTCAAATCTCTTCCAATTACCCCTAGGCTTTGCTCTGCTTGAAATTCGATGCAACGTCATGTCTCACTCGGCTTGGGTCCCCAAACAGTTCTTGATCGAGTCACGATCCAGCCAGGCAGTGTAGCGTTGCAGTCGAGCTAAAACAACTAGCCCGTGTCACAAAACGGTCGCTCCCATGTTGGCAAACTGGAGTTGAACTCAAAAGTGGTACAGGCAGGGCGAGCCCACCGTGGCTGCTTCCTTGATATGTTGCCTATACCTGACCTGGCTTGGTCGCCGGTAAGCGAAATGGTGGGAGGTGCCATGTTCGTTTAGGAATGCGCAGCCACTTCGTCTATCCTAAAGCATTTTCAGTGTTGACGTTGTTTCGGCCGCCTTGTGGGGGTCGGCTTGTGTTAGTCGTCGAGGGCAAGCAAGCTTATTAGACACAACGGTTTCGGGCGTTGAACTGGGCTGGGCGTCTAGCGGCGGCGCTACTTTGTGCCCATAGCCAGCACGCACTCGCGGCCACTCCGGTGTCTGGAAGTGCATCAGCTTCTCAGACTGCCCTATCCAGGAGAGCAAAAAAAAAAAAAAGAGTCAATTGGATCATGGGACAACTATACTAATCAAAATTTCGTTCAATGGGTAGAGAAGGAGGGGCAAAAGCCGCCTTGTGCAAGAGAAAGCGGGCAGGGCCACAGACCTGCATCGATTCTCCACCGGGCCTATATTTGGCTCCGGGCAACCACACCTTGCGCGGTAATCTGTGAAGCGTAGAGAAATTCGTCACGGAACATTCCGCTTCTTGAGTTACCAAAGCAGAGATGCTCTACTTTGTGGCATCTTTGTTGGCAGCCACCGGCCACCAGCGTTGGGCGTATAGCCAGAGTCGTAGTTACTGAGGCTAAAGTAGCGTGGGGTCCTGAAGCCGCGGAGATGCATGGGCTGTACGAATAGCCAAACTCAAGTTCAAGCCGAGGGCACGAGGACGAAATGCCAAGAAATTGTCGAACATGCAACTGCAGCTTCCTAGCTGTGGCGTAATGGTAGTACTGGGTAATAGCACCGGACTCGCTTTGTTGTACAAGGATCGTCCAGAGGGGGTGTAAAAAGAGCATGTCTGGATCGTGGCCGGCTGGGCATCCGGTCTCGCAAGGTCAGGAGCCACTAGTTGTGGGGTAGTGGAACTTATGCGGCTGGACGGATCGAGAAATAGATTGCACCAGGATCCTGCCAGCGAATTACTCGGACAAACTGCTTATATGGGGGGATATGAGAGAAGAAGACATCGGCGACTACCAACACATTCGGCGATTCCGCTGGCAAGACCCTGGCCACAGGTGCCAACATGTCGAACATGTCAACAGGTTGAAAGAAACGTGCACCCCCCTCCCAAGTACAGAAGATGCAATGCACGGCGATCGTTGTCCATCTGGCAGGATGCTCACACACCCAATATATCTGCATTCCAGCAACCTGGAATATGGAAATGTGATCAGTGCTGTGCAGTTTTGTGCTACAGTATGCCGCCATTCTTGATGGCGAGGATTTTCGATTCAGTCGATTCAGTCTACTTTGCGCAGGCTCCCAGCAAAATCCACACCGCAGCCTAATGTGGCATTCCGGAGGGGCCAACTAGTCTGGCCGTTGCAACTGTCGTGGCGCGCTAACGGCTGCGTCTCGGGACATTTTGCAGGCAAGCTGGACAAGGGCGAGGAGCTAGGCGAGAAAGAGTTCAGTAGTGTGTACTCTGTATAGAAAATGAGTCGGCAGTTGGGGCTGCTCGACAGCTGTTGGGGTACCATTGGTGTCTGACAGCAAAAGAGGAGCAGGCGAGCATGGATTGGTTTTTTGAGGCTGAGTCGCGAGTTGGAGACGAAGGCTGGCCTGAACTACTCGCTCTCTTGCCTCTTGCCGGGGTGTGTGTGGTGTGCGATGCAAATGTTTCGGACGAGTACAGGATCGTGCAGGCTAGTCAGGAGCTGCTTGTTCCCGAGCTTGCTTTACACTAGCTGGGAGGAGAAAAGACGCTGAGCTTTTGTCTATCGGCCGAATCTCGAAACGGCTACGTGCTGTGCGAGTTTGGTCAGTGGTACAATCGCAAGGAACTCGATCAGGAACCGGTTGATTTGTGTAACTGAGGGACCACGCTTTTGCGCGGTGCTGCGTCTGCGGTCTGCCTAAATCTGGAGGCGAGTTGGCGACGGCGTCTGACAGGTCGGTAGATCATTGATCTGGAGGGCGGAGAGCAACTAGAGTTTTTTCTTCTTCCGCAGAGCAACGCTTCGGACAATTATCTTTACCGACCAACCAACTCCGACGCCACATGACGGCCCTTCAGGTCTCGCATCATCCGCATCACCCGCATCACCCGCATCGCCCGCATCACCCGCAACACCCATCGACCGCAATCCTTGTCTAGTTTGTTTGTGTAACGGAAATATTCCGCTGGTGGCGTTGATTAGTGTCTGAGCGGAAATATGGGTTCAAAGCCAATTGCGTCGTGATTCTGCAAGGTGTGGCAGATGCGAGACGTTTGATCCGGGGGTCTCTCGCAGACGCCAACGGTCACGGGAGTCACCGATGGGGAAGAAATGTCTTGAGCCCAAAAGCCCAAAAAAAGCCCAAAGCAAAGCGAGAGAAGAGGAGAGAAGAGGAGCAAAGAGGTGGTGGATGGATGGATGGAGGGAGTAAGAGGAGGAGGAGGAGGGAGATGAACAAGGACAAGAGTGTCTGGCGTCTGGGAGAGAGCTTGCAGAGGTACACGAGAGTTGGACTCTGTTTGTTGGGCTTATTTTGTCCCCCTCCATTACGCCCAGGAGAGTACGTATCAATGTATTCTTCAACATTCTCACCAGTTTGGTGATTTGAAGCATTTTCGAGAGCAAAGATGATGTTGAAAACTTGTTGAGAATTTTTGCCATTTTTGGGAAATAAAATGGACACAATGGCGAGAAAGAGAAACGGCGAGAGAGCCAGGTACTGTGTTGCGGTGTGCTAGGCCTCGCCTGTGACTGCTGCAGTCGGCGCTGGCGCTGGTGAAGCAACACCACGCCAGCGGCCAAACTGGCTGAACCGCAGCGCCTAAACAATGGTAGAAGATTGTTAACGAGTACTTGAGAATTGCTTTCCAATCCTTCTTTTTTTTCTGGAAGCCTTCTATTCTTGGACAATGTCTTTAATTCTGAGCTGTAATTGGTCTTTAATTCTTGCTGAATGTACCGTTTTTCATAGGGCTGGTAATTATGCTGCCATTTCATTGCTGGACACACTAGATATGCTAGGTAGTACCTACAGGGCTTGCTCACTGAAGTGCTCACTGACGGATCGCCTCTGCACCTATAAGACCGCTGAGAAGCCACTAAACTCACTGACAGCCGCGGTGACTGTGGGGGCGGAGAACCAGCTACCATCGCTCCCATCTGTCTTGTCCAGCAAACGTTATAAAACGTTGAAACTAAAATCCAAACAAAATGCAGTAAAATGCCATACTATTTTCAGATTTCAACATATTTTCCTCTCTATTTTTTCTCCAAGTAATGTTTCCTCTTCTCGTTGTCTCATTCAGCTCTCCCTCCTCTTACTCCTCTCACGCTAGCGAGCCGTTGAAATCGCCCAGGGTCCTCAACGGCTCGCCAGCTTCCGCGCCAGCAATCCTCCACCCGCCTCCACACGCCACAATCAACCCTACCTACTTAGTCCTCTAACTACTAGTTAACCAGCTTGCTTCATCCAAGACCAAAACGCCCTACCGACAACACCCACACGCCATCATGAATCGTTCGCCAGGCTGGTCCCGTCAGTTGCTCCGAGGCCGAGCGGCCTTGCCCCCACGCCGAAAATCACCGCAGCCCGCTCTCCCCCGGTCTACCTCAACGCCCCGTCCTGCTCTACGACGAATCACACCTGGGACTGGGAGCAATCATCCGGATCAACAGGCCCTACTCCGCCTCGACGCCGACGGTTCTCCGGGCCGAGGAACACAGGGCGTGAGGCTTCCTGCAGGATGCTCTTCTTTACTAGCCCACGACCGCCTCAGGGCCTGCGCCGTGGCTTGCTGCTGGTGTTGGTTGCCTGAACGCCGCATCCCACCAGGCGCTCTGTCATGACGATCAACCGGAGCTAAGCTCTTTGTGTTGAAAATAGAATCGATTCTAATAAGCTCCCTAACATAATTGTCGTACATCTCCGCCTGCGTACTCGCATACTCTTCCGCTGCCTTGCTCTCCTCCCCGCCTCCCGCCTCCCGTCTCTGGTGGGTATTTGGTCCCTGTCGTAGCCTCACGGCTTCTCCGAACCCTCCTGGCCTGGACTTCCGTGCAGCAGCCCCTTTCTCTGTACCAGGCCAACAAGCTGGCCCCTCCCCTTGTTGTCTCCTTGCTCCTTGTTGTCCCTCCCTGCGACCTCTTCCGTGTCTCCTACTACTCTTCCTGGTACGAAATCTTGCGCATCTCGCCCAATCTGTGTCTGGCTGCAGCCAGAGCATTCTCCAATTGGAGGATTTCGACCTGTTCCGATGCTCCCCGTTAGCCACATGCTGCAAATGCAAATGCGTATGCACGTAAGCAAAAAAAAGGAAGCCACCCGCGTAGCAGCTCCCCCAAGTGCCGGCGCTCCCACACGTCTGCAGGCCAGACGTGGCCTGCAGATATGCGATGCGACCCTGCAAGAGTGGTTGCCGCCATGCTCGGGCGTGTACATTAAAAACATAAGCACTAGAACCTTCTCAAAGACTTACCTGTTGTTCCATCTCCCGCACCTTGAACTCGTGATGTCCGAGCTTGGAATAGTCGACATTGTCCTCCTCCTGAGAGCGCTCCTTGATCATGCTCTGCACCTGGCGCACAAGGGCGCGGCACGCAGCGCCGACCGCCTTGCTTGCCTGCTCCAGCTTGTCCTGGTTCTTGGACATGAAACCGGCCTTGACACGGCTGGCAGCCACCAGCTGCGCTGTCGACGCAGCCACGTCGTTGGAAGCCACAATAAGCTGCTCGGGGCTGTTGCGCTTCGACAAGACGCCATCGGCCGTCTCAATCAGCGTATTCGTAGATGAAGCAACAGCCTTGGCCGCCGAGATGAGACCTTCCGTCCATCTATTGTTCTTCTTGTAGAATGCAGTTCTCGAAGACGAGCCCTTGCCGGCCTGCACAATCTCCTGCTGTGTAACGGTGGCAGCGCGAATGAGTTCCGCAATCGCGTTTGTAATCGCTGTAGCCGCGTCCAGGATCGTGTCGCTGACCTTGAGCTCGTACGTAGAGTAGCCATCGCGAGGCTTGTTCCTGAGCTTGGCCAGACGAGCAGCAGCAGCAGCAATTGCATCGGCGGCCTTGCTCAGCTCAGAGTCGACAAGGTCACCCAGATCGCCTTTGTTGTTGGCAAACTTGCCGAACCCGGGGGCAAAACCCTCAACCAGCTTGTTGAGCTTTTGCAGGTTCATCTGCACATCCGTACTGCTGTTGATGACAACATCCGTCTTCTGCACCTGATCCATGCCCTCCAGGCGGAAACTCTGCAGGCCACGGAAGAATTGAACAGAGGCCAAAGCCGACTGGCGGGCACCATTCATCAAAGAGTCGGTCTTCTTATCATCGGTTGCCAGTCTCGTCAGACCCTTGGTGTTGCTGCAAACGTCGGCCATGGCGCCTGAAAACACGTTGACAGACTTGATCAGCTCCGCGTGCGTGCTGTTGGGGCCATCAGCAATGAAGTTGTTGAACGATGTCGCAAACTCCATGGCGCTGGCTGCCGCCTTTTCAATCTGCGACAGCACGTATGCGGGTGAGGCGTTCTGGTTACCGGCCTGCATCGTAGAGTCGAGCTCGTACAGGGCATCGTCGACGCGGCCAACAGCAGCCTGCAGGACAGAATCAATAATATCGTTGATCTTGTCGAGATTGGACAGAATGATCGCGTCGAGCTGGCTGTCCAAGACCTCGTCGTTGCTGCCCTGGTTCTGCTTGAGATCGTTGAGCTCGATCAGAGTTTGGTCCATACCGGCCTTGTACACCTCAAGCTCCTCCTCCTTGTCGCGCAGGAGCTGCTCGAGATCGGAGCTGCCGTCACGAAGCTTAGCGTGAGCATCTTCCAAAGCGCGCGACTTGGTGCGGAGAGCCTCCTCCAGGTCGCTCATTTCACGGTTGTACTTGGCAAGCATGGTTGACAGCTCATTGCCCTTGCTGCGCTCCAGATTGTCAGCGCGGTCATTGGCCATGCGCAGCTCGCGCTTAAGCTTCTCGAGCTCATCCTTGTTGCTGCCGGTGAGTCGGTCTTTGTCGTGCATAGCACGATCGCGTTCGCGGATCATGTCGGCAAGCTCGAGGTTCTTGGTCTTGATTTCGCGCTCGAGCTTCTCCCTTCGGTCGATGGCTTCCTGAGCACTGGCAGCCTTGAGCTGAACGGCCTTGAACTTTTGTAAGAGGTCTAGGTGCTCAGTACGCAGTTGCGAGTACAGCTTGGCCAGATCTTGAAATTTCTTCCTCCAAGTGTCGACCTGCTCCTGAAGAGCTCGGATCTGATCGTCCTTGCTTGTGATTTGTTGGCCGTAGCTGTTTTGCAGCTGCGCAAGCTCGCCCTCCAAAGTTTTGACGCGCTGATCGTACTTTTGCAGCATGAGCTGGTCCTGCTCGAAACGCGCGCGCGCGTTTAGGTTCTCGCGCTCGAGCTCCGCTAGCCTGCCCTGGGTCTGCCATTGGGCCTGCTGGGCGAGCAGGGCCTCTTGCTCTCGCTGCTGCTGCTCGGCAAGTCTTCTCTGCTGCTCCTCGAAATCTCGCTGGGCCTGAAGCTGAGCTTGCTGCTGCGCCAAGAGTTGGGCTTGCTGCCGCTGCTCTAGAACGCGCTGCTGCTCTTCGTATTCTCTATTCTTGTTTTCAAGCTCGCTATTCCAGAAATTGGCAATCTCTTCGGGCTCGTCGGATTTAGGTGCGGGGACAGGTGTGGGTTGGCGCTCAATCTCCTGCTTTGGGCGCGCAGGGAGCGCAGGCGCATTCTCGTCTTCGGCCAGTAGGTTGGGAGGATCGTGAGGAAGCTTGGGGATGTTGATCAAGCTCGTCAGGTAGCGTAGATTGGAGCACTCGTAATAGAATTTGACCAGTCGGTAGTGCTGCGCGTCGTATCGTTCGCGGAGGGGCTGCAGAGCATCATCGTCGCCGGTAACTATGCAAGTCAGTAATTGTCGCATGCGCCGCTGCTCGGGGGGTCGCTCTCTTACTAGTGTGCAGCGCGCGAAGCATGCTAGTGATGAACTTATAAATTCCGTAACTCTCGTGAACGAGGGGAACCAAGGCTGCGATTCGGCATTCGTTGTTACCGACATTACGAAAGTGGGAAAAGATAAGCTTCTGAAACTGCTCGATCTTGTCCTGCAGCACCATGAGGTCCGTGATGGTCTCGTAACCTTCGTTTGGATCATTGATGGCCTTGAGACTGATATATTCTTCGTACTCGAAAGTTCCGTTGAACTCGGGGTGTGCCTGGTGGAAAGACAGTTTTGCGAGCAAGAAATAGACATATTCTCGAATAAGAGGACCATAGCCACGGACGCCTTCACCAGCCATACCACGGTTCAGGCCATCGATCCAGCCTCTGTTGGCCATGGCCTCTTTGAGAGCACTCGGGTGACCTTCCTGAAGGACCTTGTGAATGGTGATGAGGGCCTTGAAAGTCTGGACCTCGTCGGCCATGATAGGCTGCCTGTATGCAATCGTCAGTGGGCGCAGCGCACCTCGGCGCTGGAAGGGAACCGCAAACATACACTTTCATGCCCGCCCAAAAGGCCAACGAGGATCTGTGGTCCCACGTGTAAACAATGCATGCTCGAACGTGCTTGCGCTTGGGGGAGATCTCGTCGGCATTGGTCGCTTTCTTAATGGAGATGGCCAGCTCCTGGTCGGTCCTGGAAGCGACTAGTGATTAGCGGTGACTCGAGCATGATGATAATTTGTCGTTTCAATGCGTTTCGCCTCCATACTTTGTGTGCTCAGCTGTGCGGAGAGACGCCATGGTTGGCGATGATGACGGAGCGCAGCCGTCCGGGAGCTCGGATAGGGGTGTGTTCTCTTGGTTGTGCTAGGTTCGAGATGGGACACGATTGAGAAAATCGAGAGCGAAGATTCAATCGCTAGCGCAGTATCCTTGCACAAAGGCTGCGGCAAGACGGCGTGCTCTCGAGAAGGAAGCCGTGCGTCAGGTGGCAATGTAGAAGCTGGGCAGTCGTAGGAGCTGTCGTCAGCGTTGGCGATGATGCCCAGGCTGCAGTGGCTGGGCACTGCAATGTGGGGTTTGAAGGTGGCACTAGGGCGAAAGGCGGGATGCAGCCAATCCCCGCAGTATAAAAACTCGCGCTACGTAAGAGTAGAGAATGCCCAAAATGGACGTCTCTACAATGATTTCACTGATGTTTTAGAAAGTCTGATCATAGTGGCTGATTGTTACGGTGGCGCACCAGGCTCCAGAGCTTTGGCGCTGGGCCTGTGTGATGAAGCCACGCAAGCAGCTCATGTCATAGAGACGGAACGAGCAAATAGGCATAGCAATCAATCAAATTGAAGCAGGTTTCGAGCAAATGGATATGGTATGAGCATGTATCCTTCTTCATGCGTCGACAACATGTTTTAGCATCAGTCCTGGTCACAGCCCTTCCTGGCGCTGGTGAAAGTTATGCGAAGTAATGTAACACGGCAGTTCTGGATCTACTCAGCTGAATACCAACAGAAATGAAGAAGAAAAAAGCAATAGTAATAAAAAGCTCAGCCCTGAAGGGGCATGCATGTTTCAACACTTGAGTATTGAATTACTGGAAATATTATGATATGTTGTTGATACGAGTCGAAGGTGCATTTGAGTGAGACCTGCATGCACTAACTCTGACTTTATTTAGCGGGTTACAGCGTGTGCCCCCTGTAGCTGGCCAGAATCCTTCTATACCTTCTCAAACAAGGCCAGTATCTCGTTGTTATTATGTGCGGCCGCGACATCAATCGCAGTCAGTTGTGCCTGGTTTTCCATCATGGGGTCTAGTTTTCCCTTATCCATAATCGCTTTGAAAAGCTCCACCTCGTCGGCGGCCGCCAAGTGAAGCAGGCCATTGCCCTGCTTGTCCACGACGGAAAAGTCTGCGTCAATCGTTTCGAGCATCGCGACGGCCTCATCTACGGTCTCATTCTCCAGGTAAAGTCCACCGCGGCTGCCGGCCAACCGGCGAAGGATCTTGGAGCGGCTGGCGAAGAGCATGAGCGGCGTCTCGCCTAGGGCGTTGCGCGCTTTTATATCCAGCCCGTGGTCGCGCACCAGCTCGCTGAACAATGTCGCGACATCGGCATGGTCCAGGTTGGGCGCCAGGAAGTGAAGCACGCTGTTTCCGTCTCGGTTGACGCCAGCCGGGCTCGCACCGTTGAGTAGAAGGAGTCGACTGAGACCGACTAGCGAGTCCTCCTGATCGCTCTTGTCCGAGCCTCGACTGGACGTGGCAAGTAAAGCGCTGTAATGCATAGGAGTGTTTCCAGAAGCATTCGGGGCGTCGAGGAGCTCGGGGGCGAGGCGCGAAATCTCCTCTATGGACTTTTGTACTCGTTCCAGCCTTTGAGGAAACTTGTAAGCTCGATAGATCATGTGGTGCATAACGCTCTGTCCAATATTGTCGCGCTCCCGAACATCGCAGCCAAGAGCAATAAGCCTCTGAAATGCAGTCATCTCTTTTTCTTCTTTGACAGCGTCTTTGTCGTCTTCGTCCAACTCCATATCAAGAACAGCGTCTGGGCCACCCCAGCTGTCGCAGACAGCGTGCAAAAGATTGCAACCTCTCGGATCCCGACTACCTGACTTGATCTCCACAGCCTCAATTAAGCATGCATTTAATCCGCGTAAACGAACGAGCTCGTGTAAGACGGATCGATTCTCAGGTATGCTCTCATCAACTTCGGAAATTCCTAACAGCTTGTTGTAGGCGCTTGCGTAAGCCGGTTCGTATTGCCTTCCGTTTTGCACTTGAATGGTTGCGTAAATATCTGCTCCGTGGTCCACGAGTGCCTTGAAGCATATTCTCAGATCCGGGTCATCGGGGAAGGCGGATCTCGAGGCAACGAAGAAAATCGGAGTTATTTCATGGCGAGGTACGCGTTTACCGTCAAACGTTGTTCTGCTGTCACCCAACCGGCTCTCGTCCGCAAAATCTTCTTTCCAGAGATGCTCTTCGACAAACGGAAGACGCCCATTTGCATCTGCGCCTCGCTGTAGAAGCCTCTTCAACGCGGGGCCATTGGCAGCCTGAAGCGCCGAAAATATTGAGCTCGAGTTTACAATCGCGCCGTTGTTGATCAGCAAGTCAATCAGCACAATGCTGTACCCTGCCAGGTCAAGGCAGCTTCGCCCTTTGGAATCGGCGGCATTGACATCTGCACCCGCTTTGATAAGCGTCTCTGCAACGTCTTTATGGAAAGCCCCAAGGCCATCCAAGACACCCCATTCTTTGTCGAGGGCTAAGTGGAGCGGTGTTTGGCCAGACCAATTTCGAGATTCAATGTCTGCTCCAGACTCTAGAAGATAGGGTAATGCAAGCGCACATTGCCACCAGTGCTTGCCGCGGGCGATTATATGTAAGACTGTGTTCTTGTTCTCGTCGACACCATTGATGTTCACCGCGTACTTGCCCACAAGAAGCTGTACAATCTCCATGTTGGGGAGCGCACGGCCCACCGCATACTGTAGCATCTTATTCCGAGCTTCCTCTCCATATGCCTGAGATTGAGGTTTTGTGTCCAGACTTTGTGTTTCTTGCTTGGGTTTTGGCTCAAAGTGCAGACCCGGTTTGGTAGGATCTCCGAACGCGTGCCACTCCCCTTCGCTGAAGCGTGCTCGAGTCTCCGCCTCGGCAATTTGATCAAACAGGAGCGTAAACCCATGAACAATGAGATACTCCAAATTTCGAATCCATGGAACAAGGAACCGGCAGCCCGAATCTATTATTTGCTTTACCAGATGATATTCTCGACGAATAAGAATAGCGCGGAATATCTCAAAGTCGACGCCCTCGGGACGAAGCCAGTCGATGCTTGGCTTTCCACTCTCAAACCCTTGCCTGCTGGTATTCAGCATCCATTCGTCAAACTCAACCAGTCCCTTTAGAGGATCACGGTATTCTGTAATTTGGGACTCCAGTTTTCTTATTTTTGGCTGTGTGTCCCTGACAGCTGTCAAACACTTGTGCGCATAAGTGCTATCAAGACTGGCTGCTTTCCAGAGGGGATCTTGCTGCGTCATGCGTTGGTCACCATGAAGTGGTGTCAAGTTGATACCTGCTAGAACTAGCATGTCGAGAATCTCCTCTAGCCTGGTGGAGGCAAAGGGATGGAAGAAGTCTGATTGATGAGATGGTGCCGGTCTTGGTGGCCGCGTTGTGTCCAATGGTCGCAAAGCGGCCATGGTGCTGCCCGGTGTGTCTTGCTTCATCATCCACAGCCTGTTCTCCTGTTCCATAGTTGCGCATGCCACGAAAAGACTTCCAATATTCGGGTCAGCTCCAGCATCGAGTAGAAGCTTGACGCTTTCCGGCCGCCCGGATTGGCAGGCGTAAAATAGTGGCGTGATATTGTCGGGCTCATACACGTTGTAGCTCGACTTCAATACCCGCGCATTTAGCACGGCAGCCCTCTCAGACGGTTGATCACTAAGACGGTCATATATTGCGTTGAGCAGCATGCCAATCGTGTTGCTTTGTTTGCAGCGGGCGGCCAGATGCAGTGGTGTCATGCCATCGTGATTGCGCAAGGTGGGATCCGCACCGGCGTCAAGCAGCCACTTGCACCATGAATCCTCAAAAACAGATGCAATATGAAGCGGGGTGTTTCCGTTTGCATCCGGGACATTGATATCATCAGCGTCTCTTATTGCGTAGATGAGTGGTATCTCGGAAGCCAATCTCGAACCGCCGGAAGGGCAAGTCACTGTGCAGAGGAGATGAAGCGGTGTATGACCTGCTTGGTTCTTACCTGACATATCCAGTCCAGCATCACTCAACAACTTGATCAGGTGCATATCCAGTGCTTGGTTTCGCAAGTTGTTATTCACCCGGAAACATAATTCGTGGAGTAGATTGTTGCCAGCATTGTCAACAGCCTCCAGATCGAACACATCGAAGCTGTCCAGAACATCAAGCCACTCAACTACCCCCCCAATGTCGCCACCGGCCACGCCTTTGATTACTTCGTGTGCAATGCTTCTGCCTTGATTATCTCGTGTTTTCTTTGAGGCACCTGCAACTATCAGATACTGAACAGTATCGACGCGAGCTTGCGTGATGTACATTTCTTGACCGACAGCGTCGAACAACACCGTCTTTCCGTCGCTGTCTTTCGCGTCAACATCCGCACCAGCTTGTAAAAGTGAGTCGGCGATTTCCTTCGAATGTAGAATATTGTTCAAACATCTCAAGGGCGTCTTGCCATGCTGATTTTTCACATTTGGGTTTGCTCCATGTTGTAGAAGAGCGACAACACCTTCGAACATGTTGGAATACACAATTCCGACCTGTAGATGTAGTGGGCTATTTCCATCATCGTCTTGAGCGTCGCAATCGGCGCCCAATTCGATCAGCTTCAAAATGACGGAAGCGTTTCGTTTTACGCAATGCAGTGGAGTCTTGCCGTCGGCGTCCTTTGCATTGATATCCGCACCGCCATCTCGGACGAGGATTGGAATTGTCTCCGGGTTTTTGACGAAATGAAGTGCTGTTTTTATATTCTGATCAGCAGCTGTTGCATCAGCGCCTGCCGAGATCAATAGGTGAACTAGCACGGGAAATTCGGTGACTTGGTGTAAGATAGCCTGCCCGGCTCGATCACGCTGATTTACATCCAACCCGGCGGCTAGCAAAGAGTTGAGTAGTCTCTTCATGTTGGACAACATGACCGCATCATGATTAATTGCCGTAAGCTGGTAGTTTCCGAACATGCCACGCAAGCAATTCTGCATTGCAGGCGCAGTCGGTAGCGGCGTGTAATCAATGTCAACAGATAGCGGACCGCTGTCACCGATGCTGAGCATCTTTACGTCTGCACCGGCTTGAAGAAGCATTTCAATTGTTTCGAAATCGAGGCTGCTGCAAGCCCAGTAGAGAAAAGTGTCTCCGTGGACCCTGGCGTTGACGTCCACGCCGGGATACTCTAATATTCGGGCAACAAGCTTCGATTGTCCGCAATAGGCGGCCCACGCCAATGCCCAGTGCACCTTGTGAAGATCAGTAACGTATTCCAACATTACATTCAACGTCTCAAGATGCCCTTTTTCGCAGGCAATTCGAAGAGGACTTTCGCCATAGTCAGGCAGAACATGCGACAGGTACCTTGACGAAGTGTCTAGCCCCTTCCGAATCAGAGGACTCACGCCAGCTTTTAACAAAAGTCTGGCAGCCAAGTAATGATTCTCCGTTGCTGCTTTGTGTAGCGCAGTGTGGCCATCATGAGTATCCTCCAGATTCAGCTCGGCTCCTGCAGCAATTAAAGCCTGAACGGCGCCGGCATGCCCCTCGCCAGCAGCCCATGAACTGGAGCATACCTGTGGTTAATAAGACACTTCGAATGGACGGAGGAGATAAAAATGACAGCTTACAGAGGACTTCGATAGCCCGGCGATTCCACGGCCTCACCTGATCGTAGAAGCTCCTTCAGATATCCTGTGAGACCCAATGCCGCTGCAACATGTACTTTTGAAACATCCCATGGCCAACCTTTCCACTCTAAACGGCACCAAACCCGTCGAAGATACGAATTTTCAAGAAATTGCCTTATTTTGGTGCATAGTTTTGTGTCGTCTGACGAAGCAGAGCATGCTGCCATGACGTGTTTATGCCAATTGCTTGCCGCGTATTTCAAGAAAGGATACTCTTGCCAAAATGCTATTTTCGTCTCACTAATGTTGCGATATATTTCGTCGTCCAGAATGCTTGTGGGAAAATTGTTCAGGCTGCCACTCTGAAGGTATTGCAGACATATTGACGCGAGCTGCTCGTGAGCATCGCCAACACCCAAGATGGCATAACCCTGGCTATCTTTGGGCCTGTTGACACCTTTCAAGTACTCTGTAAAAGAATGGTGAATCACTGAGACGGTTTCATCCGCCAAAATCTCCAGAAGGGGCCCACAGGCTACCTTGACAAGCTCTTTTCGTGCTTTCAAGTCTCGACTCTCATCAACCACCCCCAGCATCTCAGCAATTTCAAGGAGTCGCAGGGGCCTGGTGGCATGAGTCACGGCTTGAAGAATAATCCGCTGATGCCGAGCATCAACTCCTGAGCGAGAAATATGCTCTATGAGAAGATTCGTGTACAGAACATTTAGATCTGTGGGGAGATGAGCTAGAGCAGTCTCAATATTGGCGCCAGGCTCCAAAACAGCATCCATTGCAAGCCTTGCATAAAGAAATAGCCCGTTTGCTTTTCCAGGAACAGCATTGATGACATCAGGCCAGTGTCGTTTCTCAATGTGTGAGTTTTGTAACGAGTATTGGACAAAGCGAGAGATGTCCTGATCCACCTCGACTTCTCGAAGACGAATTTTCAGGCAAGCAATCAAGTGAAGGGGGTTCTCGACACTGGGAACTGGTCGGCTCGTGATGAGAACCTTGACTTTTTCCGGCTGCCATTGTCCAAGCTGTGCCAGCGCCTTGAGGAACGAGTCATTTCCGTTGTCCATTTCATCGAGAGCGTCAGTGATACAAAACACCTTTCCAGGCAACGAGGAGAATGCCAATTTCAAGACTTTCCACATGTCGTCCAGCGAAACGCTTTCCAGGGTACGGCCATCTTGCACGTAGCTGTGCAGCTGCTTCTGCAACACAGGACTGTGTCCCAGGAGCTGGTCCATCCAGTCGCGCAGCAGCGCAGAGGGCTCGTGGTTGGCGTCGATGATTTGCCTGAAGAAAAAGTACAAGACGGGGGATTTAGGCTCGACTTCTCTCAGTTCCGCGATAATTTTAGCGGCCATGACTGATTTTCCTGATCCAGGAATGCCTTTGATCCATAGAAGGCCATGCTCGCGACTAGTCAGCCACTGTTGGTATTCTGCTGAAGCAGTCAGCCAGCTACCAGTTCCTGAGAGATGTGATGAAGCATGCTTGCGATATTCGCCACCCGAAATATCATAGGCCGTTGGTTCAAGCCATTGTCGCACTTCGGTAAGCTTCTCATCGCTGAGTGGAGATGGCTCATTATCAAAAGGCATTGGCCTGACGGTTACAACAAAGCCATCGCTATTTTCGCCATCGGAGTGATCGTTGCTCGAAGACATCTTTGCTCTTCTTTATAGGAAAACAGGTTACCTGCTGTTCGCAGACTGAAATCAAGAGCAATGATGGGGGCTGTGTAATGATACAGGGTATTGAAACGGCGCGGGGATTCAGGCAGCGTACGCCACCGACAGCCTGCTTGTGTTCAAGTAAGCGGTCATGATCCCTGCAATTTGCTTGGCTTCAATACGACAGTAGATCGCATCATGCTGTTGAATGTAATTCATGTTTACCATAATTTAGTCACACCATACATCGCTGTCGCAAAACAGAATAGCGGCATTTGCCAATTTGATCTTGGTCATTACTGTTTCGGGTCCAGTCAGACGCCGCAGAGGCAATTCCACAGCAAGAGTCTCATCCGTGTATGCAAGTCCAGAATAGCGCACCAGAGTCGCGACGTTGAAGTAGAACGCTTCCCTCCGTCCAGACACAGTTTCACAACTCCAATGGATCAAAAATATCATGATTTGTGTAGATGTCATTTTTTTAGTTTCATTCCCTATGGACATCAAAATGCAGACCCTGCCATGCTGAGAATCTTTCCCATCCGGACGCAACACCACAAGAAAATAATAACAACCGCAGCATACCCCGCGCAACCATTCTTTTTAAATCGTAGTCTCGTAGGGGAGAGGGGTGACGGTCTCCGGGGGGACGTCGGTGAGGGAGACGGTGCGGGCCTCACGGGGCATGAGGGGCAGACGCTTGACCTGGACGGTGGTGCCGGCGGCGCGGGCGGCCTTCTTCTTCTCGGCGTTCTCCTTGACGCGGCGGAGGAAGTCGTCACGGGAGCGCGAGGGCTGGACGTGCTCAATGCGGATGTTCAGGCGCTTCTCGAGGTAGCGGTGGTTGACCTTCTTGTAGATGATGATGCCGACGGAGGACTTGGTGACGTTGTAGACGACACCGGTCTTACCGTGGTAGACCTTGAAAGGCATACTGTGTGACCCGTTAGTTCCCAGCTCTAGTCGAAAAAAGTTTGTCTCGCTCGTTCGTTCGCAAAAAAAATCGCATGTCAAACTTTCGGATTGGGTTGGCGGTTGAATCTTACCCCTTCTGGACGGCACCGTTGACCTTGATATCGACGATATCACCGACGCTATTCGCTCGTTAGCCACGTTGCTCCTTCGCTCGCAAATCGTCCTCGCGCTTCGATGTCGACATACCGGTACTGGCGAAGGTACGTGGTCATAGCCAGCGTACCCTTCTTGCGGAAGTCGCGGCTGAAGGCATACTGCACGCCTGGTCAGTACGAGATAATTCTCCCCATTCCTCAGCATTCGAATTCAAAAACGTACGCGGGTGCCCGCTCTCTTTCCGTAGGAGTGACCCATTTTGTCTGATTATTACCGGAACGACACGGGAGGTTTCGGTGTTGGTGATCGTGGATTGACAAAGTGCAGCAAAAGCGCGAGTGGATTGACTACTGATTTTGCGCAGAGCTTGTGGGCTTGAGATGCTTAGGTAATGCAACTTTTTTTTTTGCCCTTGCCCACTTTCTCGCTACGCAGTAGCAAAATAGGGCATGGAAATGTGCTTGGTGGGATGCCCCAGTTAGGGTTTGCGAAAATGGATACACGTGATCCGCCGCGCTCGAAAAATTGCCCAATCCCCACAACACTTTAACGATTTCCCTGGCCGCCCAGTGCAGAAGTTCACCCTCCAGCAACCATCACGGAGTAAAGTCAAGTGAGTGCTCAAAGTTGACCCAACTTTGCAATTTTCAATCTCTAACATCATCAATTCAGGATGCCTCCCCGCGCCCACTCCAAGACCTCTCGTGTCCCCCGTAGACCCTTCGAGTCTGCCCGACTGTCAGTATTCACCGGCCAATGAACATGAGCTTGTCTCTGTTTACGTCGTTTGTGACTAGAAACTGACCCCGATATAATAGTGACTCCGAGCTTAAGCTCGTTGGCGAGTATGGCCTCCGCAACAAGCGTGAGGTCTGGCGTGTCGGTCTGACGCTGTCCAAGATTCGTCGTGCTGCTCGGTAAGCTATTGCGAACCCTCGAAATTATACGCGTCCAAGAATTTCTGGCTAACCAACCTCTGTCTTGCAGTCAGCTTCTTACCCTCGATGAGAAGGACCCCAAGCGTCTGTTCGAAGGCAATGCCCTCATTCGCCGTCTGGTCCGCGTCGGTGTCCTCGACGAGTCCCGCATGAAGCTCGATTACGTTCTTGCCCTCAAGATTGAGGATTTCCTTGAGCGTCGTCTCCAGACCTGCGTCTACAAGCTCGGTCTCGCCAAGTCCATCCACCACGCCCGTGTCCTGATCCGCCAGCGCCACATCCGCGTCGGCAAGCAGATCGTCAACGTTCCTTCTTTCATCGTCCGTCTCGACTCCCAGAAGCACATTGACTTTGCTCTCAACTCTCCCTTCGGCTCTGGCCGCCCCGGCCGTGTCCGCAGAAAGAAGGCCAAGGCTGCCGCCGACGGTGAGGATGGTGAGGAGGAGGACGAGGAGTAAATGCATTGACTACATATTGTTAGTGCTTACCCTCCTCACGAATATTGTGGAACGAAAATGCCATTTGAAGTTCGGAAAGGGATTTCACGTCATAGCTCGGGGCGTTGATCAACGGATTAAAAAATGGAATGAATTACAAACAATTACTGTACATGGATGTCTTCTGTGACTTGGCTCTTTTTCAATTCGTAAACGGCTTTGTAGATTGAATCTGGATCCGAGTTTCAATGCTTGGTATCTTTATGTTACATGACTATATACAATGATCTACGGTCAAATGAGCTCGTCTTTGCCCAGGAAATTTGCCATTGGATCCGCCGCCACTGTTCTCTTTCGGCGATACTCTTCCATCTCTTCTTCTGTGACGCCATTCATCATCTCATCTCTAGTCCTCTTTTTGGGCTTTTCTTCCTCTTGGGGCTTCTCCTCGGGCTCCTTGTCCTCGGTTTTCTCTTCAGCCTCTTCATTGCCGAGGTTGGCACCTGCGCGTTGACGTTCCGCAGCTTCCCATGCCGACTTGCCGTCCTCTCCAGTGCAGTAGCTGTTCTTGACAAAGGAGTGACAGCAGGCATAACCCCATTTGAAACTTGCCCACCAGCTTCCCCAAATGGAGGTGTGGTTATTGATCAACACATCTTCCTTGTACTTTGACTTGGCTTTCTTCCTCGGCGCACCCTTGATCAATCCAGCCTCGTCATATTCGACAAAGTTCTCCGATTCCGAGATCATCATGTTGCGTAGAGAGCTTGGCATAGACTTCTGCCCCCCGCCGCCATACTTGTCCTGCAGCAGCTTCTCCCTCTCCATTCGTTTCTTCTCGGCCTCTTCTGCCTCTTGTTTACGGAGGAATGCTCCAGCGGTGGGGTTGGCTTGCATATGCAGAGAAGTATCACCAGACTTTTCTTGGGCCTCCCAAGCAAGACGCTGAGCTTTTTCGAATTCGCCCGCATCACCAGACGACCTCATGAACCCTTCTTCAGCAAACAAGTCTGCGGCTTTGTCGGCAGTTGCGCCGCCGTCGACGAGCGATCGCGTCTTGGGGTCGTATTTCGCTGATTCAAGATCGAGGTTCAGTAGATATTTGGCCGTATCTTCTCGTATACGCAGCTGGCGCGTAGCTGTGCTTTGATGCTTGCTCATGTCGTTCTCTTCCGCGTATTTGTCGCCGTCGTCTTCTTCCTCATCCGCGCCCGCGCCTTTTTGTGCCATTTTTCTCAACTTCTCCATTTCGTTATAGTCTTCCACCACGTGCTTGTATTCTTTGGCGTCGTATCCGTTCCAACGATCTCGTTTGGCGTCCCAGTCCAGGTTAACGTTCTGGAGGATCTCGTCGGCCTGAATATCTTTGCCTGTCCACTTCGCTCCTTTGGCGCGTGGCCGGCTAAGGCAGTCTTTTGCCTTGTGTGTCATGGCGCCGCAGTTTTCGCAAGCACCTTTCCGATATTTGGTTGCAGCTGGGCCTGCCTTCCTGCCTCGGTCGTACCATTTTGTCGACTCCTTCTTTTCTTCGCGACGCTGATGCTTCAGATAATCGGCGCCGTCATCGTCATCTTCCCCGGCGTAGAATGGCTTCTTGCTAATGAAGGAAGGAATGTAAATGTTCTCTTCCTTGTTCGCAGCGCCAGTCTCGGGCTTTTTTGGTGGCGGAGGCATCGTTTCGGCGGCGATCGGACTGCGCGCAGCGTCAGGGTGCGCTCGCTAGCAGACTTTAAGATGGCGACAACCTTAAATAAACCGCGTACAGCGCAGAATGTGTTTTCGCAAACTGGCGCGCCGATGCTGAGCTGATAACGAGACAAGGTTAGGCAAAAGAAAAGGCAGCAACACTCGATAAGAAGCCACTATCATCACGTGCTTTCGCGCAGTGGGGCGTCTGTCATCGCTGCCTGTCGCGTTTGGCGGCGTCGTGTTTGTATGCGAGACAAAATACCAGCCATACCGGCGTCAATCTTTGTTAAAATAAGTCTGATTCTCACAATAAACCCATTGATCGCCATGCATTCAGATGGATTCACGCGTTGGAAATAATGGACTTGTTCCGCGTCAGACTGAACTGTATCGACAGTTACCAGGCGACACCCACTATATACGACCCGCAGCTTCGCAATGATATACGACCTTCACAGGCGGCCAAGGGACCGAAAGTCCCTGTGATTCGGATTTTCGGATCAACAGAAACGGGCCAAAAGGTGTGCGCCCATATTCATGGTGCATTTCCGTATTTATTTGTTGAATATGAGGGTGGCCTTTCCCAGGATGAAGGTATGTAATCGCGCGCACAGTGAAGCCATCAATGTTAATGTATGCCAAGTTGGGGCCTTCATTTACCGACTTCATCTCTCAATCGACCATGCTCTTTCCGTGAGCTTCCGACGAGATGAGCAAGGCCCCAATTCGAGATTCGTCGCGCGCATCACTCTTGTCAAAGGCGTGCCTTTTTATGGCTACCATGTTGGATATCGCTTCTTCCTCAAGATCTACATGTTCAACCCCATGGTGATGACGCGCTTAGCCGACTTACTTCAGCAAGGTGCTATTTTGAAACACAAATTTCAGCCTTATGAAGCTCACCTGCAATATCTTTCTCAGTTTATGATTGATTATAATCTGTTCGGCTGTGACTATCTCGACGCATCACAAACGGCATTCCGTGCGCCAGTGCCGGCCCACGACGAGGGCTCGAATTCTTTACATCTATGGCATTCGTTGTCCATACCTCCTGGACGCATCACTGATGATCATGTGCTGCCCCGTGTTAGCCAGTGCTCCATTGAGGTGGATATCTGCGTGCAGGATATCGCAAATCGAAGTTTAGTTCGAGAAAGACAACTCCATCATGGTTTTATTGAGATCAAAAAGCCGTTGCCTGGGGGTATGAAACTCGTGCACAGCATGGCAGGACTTTGGAAAGATGAAACAGCACGTCGCCGACGGCGAATGCCTCATCTCAAACCTGGCAACACGCCGTTTCCCCCTGAGGTCCTAGTGCCGATGTCCGCAGAGCCAAGGGCCTCGCTGTCACAGGGCTGGATTCACGAGGATGAATACAAGCGCAAAATTGAAGAGCTTGCGGCGGCAGACCGTGAAAGTATCGGCCCCATTATGCCGACATTTGAGGAATTTGTTCGACCCGTCCCATTTGAGGCAACTATAAAAACTGTTCTACAGTCGGTCGAGGACTTGCATCCCTCCAGTCTAATGGCAGCCCTCGGCCTTCCTTCCTGTGTTCCGGAGACCAAAGTTGATCCTGCGAGCAGCATTGAGGTTGATGAACAGAAGGCGCGACAAGTGAATGCTGCGAATGAGTCTTTCTATCTCCAGGAATCGGATGACGAAGCCCTCCACCAACTAATGGAAGACGAGGACCAAAACTCGGATTCGGAAGCGGAGGTTGATTCGAATGAATCACGGCTAGATTCAGCTGTGTTGGGAGAAAAGCCTCTGGACGAGTTATTACCGGGAATCTGCGTAAGCGGCTGCAGAACGGGTCGGCCACCTGCTATGGCGATATCGACCACCATTATTAACGCTGCTGAAAATGGCGGGTTTATTGGGAGATCGAGATACCACAATCTTCCACAATCGCAGAAGCGAGACTTGAAGCGCGCTGGTTCTGGTCTCTGGTCGGATATGATCTCGAAGAAAGCAAAGCAAGATGATACGACTCCGTCAAAGATAAAGCCGGAACGAAGCACGCAAGAGCGTAGGGCTACATTCAACATCCCGTCTTCTCCAGCTATGAAGCAAGCGGAAGGTTCAAGTGCACCAAATACGACACTGAATTTCGCGATTGTCAAGAATCAAAACGACCCCCATACCCGGCTACGTCTAAGCCAAAGGAGCAAGCCATCAGCGTCTCAAACAAGCGACAGCGGTCTACCCGGAAAGCACCAGTCGGATTTCTTGTCCACTTTTACCTCATCTGGCGATCACGGATTCGCATTCCCTTCTTCACAGCCGTATTCACTCTCACAAGCTAGCATACTCGACTCCAAGAGTAGCGCCGGTATTGAGAAAATCCCAGAGGCCATTGCGAAATCGTCTTCGCGCCCAACTATCATATTCTCAATACTTCCGCCCCCACCGCGTAATGCAGACTCGCTCGCTCACTTTCACTTGCCTGATCAACTATACCAAGACCCCTTCTTCAGCGATGAGAAGGATGTGCCGCCTCGGAGCAGAGAGTATGCTGGTCGAGAATTCCGCTTAGTCGGCAACACACTGCCATATCTACCCGCTTTCGATTTTGGTGGTTATGTCAATGACGCACTTGAAGTAACGTCGTCACCATCAGAGCTAGCTCTAGAGAGACAGAGAAAGAAATGCAGCCTGCGCAAGTGGGAGATCGCTGCTGCGCCTCCCACTTTTGCCGAAGTCGAAAACTGGCTTGATGAGAAAGACAAAATAGCAAGCTCACAAAGCTTTGTTCAACGACGAAACAAGAACTTGTCGCAAATTGACGGACCAACTCCAAAAAACAAACATGGCTTCAAGTACACACAAAAACGCAAGTCGACTAGCGTACAGCATGAAGTGCAATACATGAGCACTATGAGTCTTGAAGTCCATGTAAACACCCGTGCGAAGTTGGTTCCGAACCCCGAGGAAGATGAAGTGCAGTGTATCTTCTGGAGCTGTAAAGGAGACGAAGTCACGTACGCTTCCCAGAATGATGGTGATGGTACTATCTCTGGCATTATTGTGCAGAAATCAGGTGGCGATGCAGCAAAACGCATGCGCAAGGCATGCAAAACCGAAGTCATCGAAGAGGAATCAGAACTTGATCTTCTGGTACGCCTCGTTGATGTTGTCAAAGAACTCGACCCTGACATCTTGACAGGATATGAAGTTCATGGAGGGTCTTGGGGCTTTTTGATGGAGAGAGCAAGACTCAAATATGACTATAATCTGTGCGATGAGCTCTCCAGGGTCAATGCCCAATCTCATGGTCGATTTGGAAAGCAGAGTGATCGTTGGGGCTTTAACACAACTTCAACAATTCGAGTGACTGGTCGACACATGATTAATATTTGGCGAGCCATGCGCGGTGAGCTCAATCTGCTGCAATATACCATGGAAAATGTTGCCTGGCATTTGCTTCATCGGCGAGTGCCTCATTTCTCTTACAAGACCTTGACAGCATGGTACAAGAACGGCAAGCCTCATGATCTCTCAAAGCTGCTGCGCTATTTTCAGAGCCGAACCCAGGTCGATTTACAGATATTGGAAGCCAATGAACTCATTCCTAGGACTAGCGAGCAAGCGAGACTTCTTGGTGTTGACTTTTTCTCGGTGTTCTCTCGCGGCTCCCAATTCAAAGTCGAGTCCATCATGTTTCGCATCGCCAAGCCTGAAAACTTTCTGCTCATTTCCCCAAGCAAGAAACAAGTTGGCAGCCAAAATGCACTGGAGTGCTTGCCGCTGGTCATGGAGCCGCAAAGTGCATTTTATAGCAGCCCGCTTCTGGTTTTGGATTTTCAGAGTCTATATCCTAGCGTCATGATTGCCTACAACTACTGCTATTCGACATTTTTGGGTCGCATCGTCAATTGGTGCGGGACAAGCAAGATGGGTTTTACCGAGTACAAACGTCAGGCTGGACTCATGGCATTGCTGAAAGATTATGTCAATATTGCGCCCAACGGGATGATGTTTGTCAAGGCAGAGATTCGCAAATCTTTATTAGCCAAGATGCTAACGGAGATCTTGGAGACAAGAGTCATGGTGAAGAGCGGTATGAAGGAAGACAAAGACGACAAGACATTGCAGCAGCTTCTCAACAACAGACAGCTTGCCCTTAAGCTACTTGCAAATGTCACTTATGGCTACACCTCGGCCTCATTTTCAGGCCGAATGCCCTGCTCTGAAATTGCAGACAGTATTGTGCAGACTGCGCGTGAGACGTTGGAAAGATCCATTGCCTACATACACTCGGTTGAGAAATGGGGCGCCGAAGTCGTCTACGGTGACACAGACAGCCTGTTCATCTATCTCAAGGGCCGCACCAAAGACCAAGCCTTTGACATTGGCAATGAGATTGCAGAAGAGATTACCAAGATGAACCCGCGGCCGATGAAGCTGAAATTTGAAAAGGTCTACCTCCCATGTGTGCTGCAGACCAAGAAGCGCTACGTGGGCTACATGTACGAAACCAAAGACCAGGTCACTCCCGTCTTTGACGCCAAGGGTATCGAGACTGTGCGCCGCGACGGCACGCCTGCTGAGCAGAAAATCGAAGAAAAGGCGCTGCGGCTGCTCTTTGAAACGGCTGACCTCAGCCAGATCAAGGCGTACTTTCAAGCGCAGTGCACCAAAATCATGCGCGGCACCGTCAGCGTGCAGGACTTTTGCTTCGCGCGCGAGGTGCGTCTGGGCAGCTATTCGGACAAGGGTCCGCCACCCGCTGGCGCCCTCATCAGCGCGCGCAAGATGCTGGAAGACGCCCGTGCGGAGCCACAGTACGGCGAACGCGTGCCGTACGTCGTCATCACCGGCGCGCCCGGCGCGCGTCTCATCGACCGCTGCGTGGCGCCGGAGGATTTACTCTCGAACCCGCACTGGCAGCTCGACGCCGAGTACTACATTGGCAAGAACCTGATCCCACCGCTGGAGCGCATCTTCAACCTCGTCGGCGCCAACGTCCGCCAGTGGTACGACGAGATGCCCAAGGTCCAGCGCATCTACCAGACGGCGCCCGGTGCCGCCGGCGGCAGGCGTTCCACGCTCGAGTCGTACATGAAGTCGACGCACTGCCTTGTCTGCGGCGTCAAGTTCCTCCGCGAGGCGTCAGCCGCGGCGGCTGCATCCGCCGCCGCGCACACCACCGCTCTCTGCCCGAGATGTCGCGGCGCGCCGTCGGCTTCGCTGCTGGCGCTGCAGACGAAGCTGACGACGGAGGAGAACAAGTACCAGGAGCTGCTCTCGGTCTGTCGAAGCTGCATGGGCGTGGCGCCGCTGGACGACGTGAACTGCGACAGCAAAGATTGTCCTGTATTCTGGACGCGCATGCGCCAAAAGGGAAAGGTCGTGGGGGAGAGGGCGAATACGCGGCCTGTGATTGGGAGCTTGACGGAGATGCTGCGGTTAAGGGATTTGGAGTGGTAGTCTGGATACAGATGTGGTGTATTTTTATTTTGTTTTTATGCATTGGCGAGGAGTTGGTGGCGAATTCGCTGGATCTGTGAGTCCTTTAATCGTTTACAGAGTACAATTAGCATTTGAAACAGTTTTTATCATTAACAGGAGTATTGATTGACCTTTTAAACTGTTTCGTCTTTAATAGAGCACAACTGACATTTTAAACTGTTTCATCATTAACAGAGTATAGCTCACTCTAGATCATCTTGCTCTCATCAGCAGAGTACAAGTTTCACGTTAAAAAGCCGTGCAATACAATGGGCCTTGATAATTGCTAACCAAAATCTCTATGCTCAAAATCGACAGTCCCAGTCGATATTACACAAACGTGCCACGATAAAACGCCCAAGGACTTTGAATATATGCAATTCTGCAGCATTCTCACTTCATGACATGTACAAATTTTAATCCTGTCCTTTTTTCTTGTCTTATTACACGGGACTCGTCACCGGCGGTGGGAGCACATCTTCGGCATGACTTGCCTGCGACTCATCCATCCATCCTGCAAAACCATCATCGTCATCGTCAACATCTGCTGCTGGCTCGGGCGGTGTAGTCGAAAGCGGCATGGCGACGAGCGGTTTGCCATCCTCCAAATCGTCAATATTTGTATGCGCCTCGAGTTCCGGCGACGGTACAGTGAGGTCACGCTTCTCTGCCGTTTCAATTGCCGTCGCGGGCTGGACGAGGGGTGTCTTGTCCGTTTCCGCATCGACAGTCTTTATAATAGCTATAGGTTTCGGTACCGGTTTCCGCGTGATGCCTTCTGCTTTGCTCTTGCTGCTGTCGCCTTTAAACAGCTTCAAAGCGTCACCCTCTTCATCATCATCGTCCATCGGGGTCGGCGGCCGAGAATCGTCCGGTGCGCTTATGACGAGCATATTCTCCAGGCCATCATCATGAACGGCCCCATTCTCCACCGCACTCGCGCCTCGGCGTCGTCTCTGCGGCAGCGGCGGTCTGAAATCATCATGCAGGTGGGACTGTCTCTCTGCATGACTCGTTTTCGGCCGTTCCTTTTCACCCGTGGATGATGATCCTCCGCTCCCTGCTTCGCCACCGCCGCCGCCGCCGGCCGGGTCCTCCTCCTCCGGCACCGACGCGGGAACCGGTTTGCGCTTCGGCACGGCAATGGGCGTAATTTTGGTGCTCTTGCCGTTGACCGGCCCGGGGAGAGGCGTGCCGGGGGGCGGAAGCGGCTGGCCGCGTCCCATGGGCTGGCTCAGGTCGACGTGGTGATGGTGGCTGGACGCCTCGCTGTTGCGGCGCGCGTCCTTTTGGCGCTGAATGGCGTTCCAGCCCCATTGGCGGGCCTGGTTCGCGGCGTTGGTCATGGCCGCGAGGGTGTTGTTGCGTTTTGTTTCGCCGCTGGCGCCGCCGGTGGAGGTGGTGGACAGGGACGTGTTGGAGTTTTCGCGCTTCATGAAGAATTTGCGTCCGAGGGAGCCGGTGCCCAGCGCGCTGCCGTTGGGGGACTGCGGATAGCTGCCGTCGTAGGACCCGTGCGAGGAGACGGTGTTGCGGCGCGTCGCGGACGCCGCCGTGCCGTCGCTGTGCTCGCTGGCGCCGTCCGCGACAAGCTCTTCCTTGGAGGAGACGGATGCCGCGTCGCTCGACTTGACCCGGCTGTGCTTGCTGGGCGACCCGACGGGCGTGACGACGGGCGAGGCGGCATCCTGCTGGGCCCTGGAGTGCAGCGCGGCAATCAGGCTCGTGGCGTGGTCGGGCGGCGACGTCGACGGCTTGAACAGGTCGGCGTGCGCGGCCTCCGTGCCCACGATGGGCTCGACGCTGCTGTGTTTTATGATGTTAGGCGATCGCGAAGTGGTGGCGGCCGAACCCCTCGAGTCCAAGCTGGCGGCCGAGGCCGCGGCAGGCGAGTTGACGCCAAGCTTGTTTCCGCCCAGCTTGCGCCCAAACAGACCCGTGGCAGGAGCCTGGGACTCCAAGCTCGGCACCGTGGTGCTCTTCTCCGACGGACGCGGCGAGGCTGGTGGTTCCATCTGCTGCCCCGAATCCTCCGCCACCGCCGCAGCTGCCGCCGCCGGCTCCACCGCTCCGTCCACCTCGGGAATCGGCACGGCCGCGGCTTCACCCACCGGCGCTTCTGCTCCCTCCACTGCATCGTCGCCTTCGAAAATGCCACCGCGCCACTGCTTGTGCTCCGTCTTGAAAAAGGGCACGTCGTCCCAAAAGGGCTGGACCAGCGTCTCGGCAAAGACCTCCTTGATGCGGTTCTCAATCTGGCGCAGGATGACGGTGTAGGTAATCTGGCGGCTGCTGACGACGGGCTCGATGGCGAGCTCCATCTTGGGCATGGCCTGAAAGGACAGCCAGAGGCGGTTGCTGGGCGGGGCCTTGATCTTGAAGAGCATGTGGCCCTCGATGCGCTTGAGGACGAGGGCGAGGACGAGGTTGACCTCGCGGGCCTTGATGCGCGCGCCGAGGTCAATCTTGGCCGTCGCCGACATCTCCAGCCGAAAGTTGCCCGCGTAGCGCATGTCCGTCTCGACGACGCACTCGCCGTCGACGGTGAACTCTTTGAGCCTGAGGTTGTGGAAAAAGGGCGCCGCCTCGCCCGTGTCAATCTTGCGGATGGCAATGTTGGTCAGGTACGAGGGCGTCTTGACGCGGGAAATTTTCTTTGTAATCTTGCTCGCGATAAAGTTTTCGATATCCTTGGTGCGGTACACGCTGAGAAAGACGCGGCCCAGCACGGCATTGATCCAGCGCGAGTGGATATTCTCCTCGGACGAGTGCAGCCGCTGCACCAGCGTGATGATGTCCTTAATGTCAAAGTGCTTGGGCTTGGGCGGGCACCCGTCCAGCCCGGGAAAGGTCTGCTCCTGGTTCTTGAGGAGCGCAAAGTAAAAATCCTCCTTGGCGGAGCAGTTTTCGGAAAAGAGGTAAAACGGCTTCGAGACGGGCCCGTCGTCGTCGTCGGCGCCAGCGCCGCGGCGCGTCAGGCACAGGGCGTTGCGCTTGATAAACAGCTCGCCCTCGGGGGTCTCGTCGCCGCCAGAGTATATGCTAATGTCGTAGTGGGCGAGGCTGATGACGTGTCGGACCTCGAGCTGCTCTTCGTCGTCGAACAGCATCAGATGGCCGTGTCTGCATTTCCAGTCAGTACCAGCTCCTCCTACCTCCCCATTCTCACGAGAAGTCTTCTCCCATACCTTAGAACCACGTAAAACACATTGCCCGCCTTCTTTGGCCGATGGCTCATGCTGTTGTTCTCAATCGGCCCCGGCACCGGTTTCCTGTCAAAGATGCTCCTGTACATGGTCTGGTAGACGCTGGGGCTCGGGGGCGCGACAGTCGCGGTGCCCACGGGCGTGGCCCTCTCGATGGGTTTCGCATTGATGCCCATGGGCGTATACTCTCTGCAGACGGCAAAGTAGCCGGCGGCGACGTCGAGCTCGTGCACCGTCGCATCGCTGTCCTTTTTCCGCCTCGTCCGTCCGTCGCCGTCACCGTCACCACCCCGCTCTTTGGCTCGGTGGGCGTCGAGGGCCGAGGTGTCGTCGCCGTCCTGCACCACGCTGTCCGGGTGTCCGTCGGGCACGCCGAGCACGTCTCGTCGAAAGGGCAGCGTGTAGTGGGCGTGCAGCAGGACGAGGCCGAGGAGCAGCGGGACGAAGGTGACGCCTCCGACGAGGTACGCCACCAGCAGGGCCGTCCACGGACCCATGGCTTTTGTGCGTGTTGCGTGTGTGTGTGTGTGTGTGCGTATGTGATGGCAGTTTATGTAGGTTTATCGTATGAATGGCTCGAACGCTTCAAATGTCTGACATGAAGGTTTGTCGGTTGTTGTTATGATGGTCCGAGACAGGGCTGCATGTCCTCAACGTGCTTGCTGCTGGTCGCCTATTGCTGGGTAGCGGTTCCAATAATAGGTGTCCTGACAATCCACAGAATGCCGGCCGGTCCGTCTTGCAGCAGGATTAAAGTTCGTTGCGTAAAAACCAGAGTAAGAAATTGACGAGCTCGCTAACAATCAAATGAAACAAGAACAAGGGACAATCATGAGGTAGAAAAACAAGAGAGTTGGTGAATGCCTGGTTGTGTTTTTTGGAGAACAAGGTGTCACTGTTTGGAGCAGCTCTAGCGGGCCGCCTGGCTGGCTGGCTGGCTAGCTGGCGGGCGGGCGGGCACGCGTGCTCCAACTACGTCATGTGATGGGTCGGTGAATCTGGTCTCAACAAAGGCTTGGGCCTTTGACGGACAGGCACGCTGGCGGAACGGGTACAGAAGGGGGTGACACGCCAGGCTAAAGAATCGCTAGCGACAGGCTCGCCCTGTGCCTGGTGTCTAATTTCTTGCAGGGGAGAAGGCTGATCGCCTGTAATCTCTCGTTCGAGGCTGGCGCTAAGATGACAGCCCTTTGCCCTGGGTTCCACCAGACGCGCGCTATTCCTGATTCCTGTTCAAGGGCAGTTTATACAAGTTTCTTTACTCTGACCAAGTAACTGTGATATACAGCTTCAGAATCAATGCCAGGAAAACTGTAAAAGATGTTGAGTTGGGCTGAGGTTGACCCAAGTCACAATCAGAGACATGCATACATTACTGATACATCACCACCACATAGTGTGCTTGCAACAGAGTCTTGTTATTCTCATGCTAGACAAAAAAAAAAGTTTTGGAAACAGAAAATCACCATTCTTGGCCTCCCAAAGAGAAAGAAGAGGTTATTTTTCGTCTTTGCCAAAAGAATATATATATAGATATCATTCTCCCGCCCACAAAAGGTATGCTAACAAACAAACTGAATGCTTTTTTGCTCCGCATCAGATACGAGCATATCAAGACGAAAAACCAAAAGCCAAGAACGCAGAAATAATAAAAAAGACAATAGTAAAACAGAACAATTGTAGAAGAAAAACAACTCCCATGTTCCTATTTTACACAAAACAATGACGGAAAAGGAAAATTTTGCAGTCTTGCGTTGGACCGCTGGTATGAGTGAGTGGCTGTTTTGTTTTTTGACAGAATAGTGCTGCAAAAAAACATGATAAAAAAATAAAGAAGAAGAAAAAAACAAGCTGGACCAACAAAAAGAGTTTCGTCAGAATCATCAGGTGTCGAATGAAAAGGAGAGAGAAATGGTAAAATGTCTCGAGGTTTCCGTAAAGAGAGTGTAATGGTTCATAAAAAGATTTATGTCAAAAGTATTAGGTTGAGAGAAGATGACGGAATGCAATGCGATGCAATTATGCTCTTGTTCGAGTCGACGATACTGGCGTCGTGTTGGGCGAAAACATCGGCCCATGGCTGTGACGGTGACGCTTCGACGCCGAGTGCGAGACGTTGCCCACGTCGTGCTTGCCGTCGCAGCACGCTCGCACATTCTCCAGACGGTCAGCGTCGCGGTCCTGGCGCTCAATCATCTCGCGCAGGTCCTCGGCGCTGTCGTGCACCTGGTTCGTCGCGTACAGGTCGACGTTGCTGCCGCCAGCCCGGCTGCGCAGGCTCGACAGCTTCCAGTATCCGCTCATCTTGCTCAGCGTGCCCTTGGACGCCTTGCTGGCCAGCGTCTTACGGTGCGTCGGCGTCAGCGTCGGAATCGTCATCGAGTAGGCCTCGGCGGGGGACTCGTAGGGCCGTATTGTGCGCGAGTTGTACGACGACAGAGACTGCTGCTCGGGGCGGTTGCCGTTGACAGGGCGGCGGCCAAACTGAGGGTTGAACTCGTCAACGTCCTCGCGGGTGATGGAGCCGGCCACGTCCTCGGCGTCATATGTCGCCTGGGGTTCGGTTCGGACCAAGAGGTACGACAGCGCGTTGAACCACGTCTCGTGGCGCTGACCAGTGGGGCAGGTAAACTTGATGGTGCGGCCGGGAGCAATAACCACCAGACTCTTGCGGTGCAGACCAGGAGGCATGGGGTTGTCGTCCGTCACAACACGGACAGCCTCAATCGGCACACTCTTGGCTTTGAGCTCGGATCGTCCGGCATTTGACGGATCTTTCTCACCCCAGTACAGCGTGCGCGTGTACGGGTGGACCCAGAAGTAGCGGCGATGTCTGTTGGCAGACAGCTCACCGCGGCCAGTCTTGCGAGTGTACTTCCACAGATACTCGCCAATCATGGTTTGCGTAATGGCTTGAATCATGCGCGGATCCGTGTTGGGGCCGAAGCCAACATTATCGAAACCTGTAGCGTGCATGTCGAATCGCGCATCGATATCAGAGGCAAAGGACGACACGGAGGGTTGTCTGTTGACGACAGACGGTTGCTGCTGGAACTCGACGAAGCCGCCGGTGCGGTTCGCACGCGGTGTGGGGGTTCCGTTCTGGCCAGACCCTGATCGCTTGCGTTGGCTTGGCGTGCTGGGACGCTTCATCGCAGAAGCAGGCCACAGAGGCGGGCCCATGTTGCCTTGCGTATGAGAGCCGGCAGCCTGGATGGCCTGGCGGTGGTTGGCGGGCAGAGGCGGCTGCGCCTCGTAGGCTGACCGCTTTCCGCTGGCTGCACTGTCGGGGCGGACAATGACGGACCCGGTGTCGTACATGGAGTCGTCAAAGTCGGCGCTGCGGTTGACGTGGCTAGCCAGACTCTCCTGCGAGCGGTGGATACGGACGGTGCCCATTGTCTCTGGGCTGCCGACCGAGGCAGTCGAGGGGCTCTTCCTGTGGCCCTTTTGCAGGCGGTCAATCGCGCCACCAGTTAGCGCAGTCTGGGCACCCTGGTCGCTGGTGCTGTGCAGAGACGACTTGCGAGGCGGTCGCACATAGCTATTGGCAGAGATTTCCTTGAAGGGGCGCTGCGACTCTGGTGTCTCGGCATTGGGAGTATCTGATGGAGATTGCCTTGTCTCATCTTCCGCGATGTTGGGTGAAGCGTCTTTGCTTCTTCCGCGGCCAAACAAGGCACCAAAGAGCTTGTTATTGGGGGTTTCAGGAGCAGGCTTCTCAGGGGTGTTGTAAAGATCGCGAGGCAGGATAAACCCGTTTCTTCTCTCGTTTCTCGGTGATTGAGGTTCGATATCAATGAACTGGATGGCAGAGAACGTGAGCATAGGAAGGCTCACAGGCGTCGTCTTGGGCTTGATGACTTCGGACGCGATGGAGGATAAAGAGAGCTGGGGCGGTCGCGTCTTGGCAGGGCTGACAGGCATGGTGTGCTCAGTCCTTACTGAAGAGAAGCCGAGTTCAGGGAGAGCGGGTGCTGCCTCAGAAACGGGCGAAACGCGTTCTGTAGCAATGGAAGAGTAGCCCAGAACGGGTTGAGGTAGAAATGTCGGCACAATGTTTTGCGTATTGATGGTCGACAAACTGAGCTGCGGCGTGGGAGCCGGGATGGCGACAGGCACCGGGGTAGCCTTGGGTGTCGTGGGCGAGGGAGGCTCGATGGGCTCAATGGCCTCGGACTGGATCTGGCCCAGAGACATGACAGGCATGGCCCGTTCGGGGACGGCAATGGGCTCGAGGCCCTGGGCGAAGATTTCTGACATTTTCAGGGTAGGTGGCACGATAATGGCCTCGCGAGGTTCGATGTCCTGCACCTGGATGGTAGAAAAGACCAAGTCCCTGAATGCCACGGCATTGGGAGGAATGGGGAACTGGGCAATCTTTTCGTGCATGTCGCTGTAGGAAAAGGTGGACATGGGGCGCGACGCATCTGTCTCAGTTGCCGTGACGTAGCTCGACCGCCAGCCTGACGAGTCCCGGTTGGTGTTGATGACGGAGCCAGGGGAGGCGGCTGAGACTGAAGCGGCTTCTAGTGGATGAAACGGTGCCATTGGGGGTACGCACGTCGGGTACGGTATCGAGAGCCTCATCGGCCGAAGTGGAAGCAGTGCTGTGGAAAGACTCGCGGTTGGCATGTCTGGCCAGGCCAGCAGGCAGGTTGGGGGTTTGCTTCATGCGGCCAAAGCCTCTAGACTCGGTCTCGGTTTCAGCACCGTCGCTGTCTGACATGTCTTCGTGGCCAGTCTGGAAGTCTTCCGTCTCGGTTGCGCGCTCGTTGGCAGTTTCGAAAGCAGATTCGCTGGCCTCGTTGGCCGTGTCGAATTGGTCGCTGGGCTCGGTGGACGGCAAAATGGTCTGTCTTCTGGCAGCGGTGGGACTGCCGGGAGGCGAGACGCCGTCATTCTCTTCCCACTCAGGATCATCGAGGAAAATCTCGTGCTTGCCGGAGCGCAGGCTGCCGAGCAGCTTGGAGGGACGCTTGTATTCCTTGGAGTCGACCTTGCGGCTGCGGCGGTTGGCACCAATACTGCCACCGGCATCGTTGCGAAGTTTCTCGAGGTCGTCGCGCAGATCTTGAATGATGCGACGAAGCTCGAGCTTCTCCGTCTTTTCACGGTGGAGCTGGTTTCTTTGGCTCTGAATCGTTCTTTGCGCGTGGCCGAGAGAGGTCTTGACAGTCTCTGTTTCCAGGACGGCGTGTCGGGGCGTTCCCTTGACAGGAGACGGGGGAGGCGAGTGCTCGGGGGTGGCACCGTCGGTGGCCGTCTCAAAGTCGTCGTCGCTGAGTCCAGAACCAGGCTCGCGATCGGTTAATCTGCCGCGTTGTGTGGAAAAGGCCCTGGCGAGCTCCTGGTTCTGACTTGTGAGGTCGTCAATCTTCTTTTGAAGGGAGGTGCGCTCATCCTCGCCCAGAGTAAGATTGCGCCTGGCGGAGCCAAGCTCAATATCATGCAGCTTGATAACGGCGGCATGATCCTCGGTGAGTTTTGCGTGAGAAGCCTTGACTTCGTCGAGCTCTTTTTGAGCAGTCGTCTTTTCCATATTGGCAAGGCTGAGGGCCTGGTTTAGCTTCTTTTCCTTGTCGGAGGCTTCTTTTTGCAGAGCAGTCATTTCCTGCATACGCGTTTCGAGGTTCCAGTTTTCGTCCTTGTAGCGGTGCTCACTCTCATCGAGCGTCTTGAGACGCTGGTGGAGGCCCTCTGTGTCGATTTCGAGTCGCGACTTTTCGCCCTGCAGCGTCTTGACTTCTTCTTCGCGTTCGGAAAGAAGAGATTGCAGATTCCGGACCTGGGCAATGAGTGATGTGCTGATTTCCGCGGCAAACTCGATGTCGTGTATGCGATTGGACTGCTGATTCCTGGCTCTGCGCTTGGGAACTGTGAGCTTTGTGGGAGAGCCTGTGGCCTGGCCGTCGAATTTGGAAGGGCTGATGGAGCGCTGTGCGACGGAGACGCGTTAGAAATCGGTGGTACTGACTCAATTGAAGCGAAAAGGCGACGACGCGAAAAAAAAAAAAAAAAACTTACTCTGGCGGTGCGACCATCAGGTGCGTATGGTGTAGCGGGGCCATTCTCGTTGGAAGGTATTCTTTTTGGCAAAAAGGCGCGAGCAGACTCGCGGGCCAGGTCATTGTATTCGCGCTCGATTTCCACGAGCTTTTGGCGGAGCTCGGGGCCCAGCTCACCCTCTGCCTGGAGCTTCTCGATTTCCTGCAGCTGCTCGGCCAGCGCCTTACGCTGGGAGACGAGCGCAGTACCGAGCTTGCCGGCCTCGTCAAGGCGGCGCTCCGTCTCGGCTAGGTGAGCCTCGAGGGCACGCTTGGCCTGGCGCGGGGAGGAACCCGGGCCGGCGGCGAAGAGCTCATGGTCAAAGGCGGAGAAGCGGTGGTGGGCGTTGGAGGAGGCGGTGGCGACAAAAGGATCGTTGGCGACGTCGAGATCGGCAGCAGGCGCAGCGAGGTGAGGTCTGGCCGAGGCAATAGACGAGGCCATACTGAAGGAAAGGACAGAAGGACCGCCTATGGCCGCCGGGGGACCATGAAGCTGGCCGTTGTAGAGTTTGCGGGTTGCAGAAGGGGCGATGCTATGACGGAGCGGGCTTGCAGGTCGCGGTGGGAGGAGAAGACGTATTTGGCCGGTCGGGTCGGTGGTCGACGGTCGACGGTTTGGCAGCGTGCGCGATGCGAGCTGAGCAGCGTGCCCAAAAAAAAGAAGCGCCCCTTGCGTCGAAAGCGGAGGACCAAGCAGGGGTTAGGAGAGACAAGGCGCAGGTCCGGCCGCACAGAGCTTTTGGAGAGGATCGATTGGGACGCCGATTGGAGCAGAAAACAAGAAAAAAATGGCGGCGGTTCGAGTGAGGCGGACGACGAAGATGAGATGATGAAAAAGTCAAGCCAAGAAGAAAAGTGAGCTGGTGTTTTGTTTGCTTGCTTGTGACGAGCTACTGCAGCAGCTAGCCCGTGTCGCTCAGCCTGAGAGAGAAATGCGGCGTGAAGCGTCTGGTAGGGTTAGGCGGCAACGCAACGGAGTGTGCTGGAATGCTGGAACGGGCGGACGCGTGCTGATTGGGCTAACGACCAGGTTGAACCAGAAAGGAAGGGGAGAAAAAAAGGGTTTGACGCAGTTTTCGGTCCTTGTTCTTTTTCGAGGTTTGGCTGAGCAGGTGAGAAGAACGAAAAAGGCTATCTGAGATCGAATGGCGAACAGAATAGGGTTGACAAGGGCAAGGTCGTAAGTCGTTGAAGAAAGTATGATTTTCGAATATTTTTTTTCCAAAGTCGATTAGATTAAAACAGGCGTAAAAGGGTATTTTAGTGGTGTGCGCAAGAAGAGACCAAGAGGGAATCGGCGTCGCGTTTTGGCGAGACACTGGAGCGGGGAGTGTGCCAGATGGGCTATCGAAAAGGACGCGTCGTGAATGGGAAAAAATATGGGCAGGAGGAGGAAGATTGAATGAGCGGCAGCGAGGAGAATCGAAACTTTTCTTGATGGCGAGATGGTAGACTCAGCAGCGCGGGAAACGGGGTCTGCGTGAGCTATGCGACGAAGGAGGGCATCAAAGGAGAAGAAGAAGCGCCTTGAGGGGGGGAGAAGAGGAAGAGAGAAGCAGGCGCCGTGATGTTGTTTGTCTTTTTTTTTTTCGCCAGTGGGAGAGTGGGTGGTGGTGGTCAGCGCTTACAGGGGACCGGGGAAGCTCACGGGGGAGGTTTACAGGGGATGTGTGTTATTACAGGTGGTATTGCAGTGGATGAAGCGCTGTAATTTGTGGTAAGGTACGTAAGGCAGAGGCAAAGAGGTGCAGTGTTGCATCGTGATTGATCAAGGTAATCAAATAAGCAACATATCTGCGAGTTGCATGTCTCTAGATGCATGCTAGGCCAGGTACACATACGAGCAAGACTATTCGAAACCTTGATCTGCTGAGAGGGCGAGGGAGGATGGCGCAGACAAGACAGACAAGGCCAGCCAAATCACAGGCCAAACAAAGCCAACCAGACTACGGATACGTAGAATCGTTTGGTACGTAGTACTGCTCTTGAGAGCAGGTGGGGGAAGCACTCGCATTCGGTGGGCTCAGTGGGCTCAGTGGGCTCAGTGGATGGCCAGCGGGCAGTGGGGCGCCAAAATTCAGGCACGGCGGCGTTTTAAGTGGTCGGACAGCTATGCTAGTGGGCCGGCCCCGGCCAGCTTGGGGCCAGCTTGGGGCCAGCTTGGGGGCTCGAGTGCTGTAAACACGCTAGACCAGGTCTGGCCAGGCACCAATACCGCTGTATCCTGGGTTATCAGCGCTGCAACCACTGTAGCAAGCCAACCACGCAAGCCAACCACTGCCTCACATCTGGATTCCCTCAGCATCTCTACGCGCCGACAACACACCATCTCTCTCTTGATCAACCCAGTCACAGCTCAGCCTCGCTTCTTTGTCCTCTTTGTTTACATCTTATCC
>JARDXD010000286.1:0-61056 GCA_029218145.1 Aphanocladium album | reverse complement strand
CCACCACCACCACCACCACCACCAGTCCCATCCATCACCAACAACAGTCCTCGCTTCGAATTCCGACTGCCTGGCACCTATGCTCGGTGGCTACCACTTTTGTGGTCCCTGCAAACTTCAAGTTGCATGATGTCTGCGTCATCCCCTTGTCAAGAATATATCCAACAGCTCGAGATTCGCACGCTATTCGCACAATCGTCAGCTACCCCCTCTCGTCCAGCACTCAAAACACGTACACAATGGCTGGAATCTCCAGATACACTTTTGCCTACCAGCCAACAGTACAACCGCCCGTGGCATTCCCACCAGCATTCGCAGCCTTCTCCATTTTTTGACGTCCGACTTTGATCTTGGCTTGGTTAAACCCGCGCCGCCGCCAGGCTAGTCCACGCCTTGCCGCTCTGGTCACCTACTGTAATCGTCATATCCGGCGTAACATCAACCCATCCAACATCGTGCCTTGGACCAATCTCTCATGGCATCAAGGAATTGCAACCAAAAAAACACAAACAAAAAAAGATGGGGGCGCAAGATTGGCGGGCAAGCGGGGTGGAGAGCTCAAACCTATCTCTGCCGGTGTCGATCTTGTCTCTCCCACCAGGCTGGCAGGCACTGGACGACAGTCCCAGCAAAATCGAGGCAGCAACCCCAATAGGAGCTGAGGAGAATTGGCCGATGTGGGCGGCGAGCATCATTGGTCCTTCGCCCAGCTTTTGCTTTTGCTTTTGCTTTTGCTTTTCCAACCTCTGACGCCAGTACCAAAAAGCTCCGCCCAAAGATGCTACGCGGCCAGGGTCTCGCGTCTTTTGGCTATCAGGTCTCAGGTCTTGGCGCGGGAAAAAGCTCCAAACCTTGTCCTCTAGTGGCAACGGCGCTCGACTCCGGCTGATCATTACATCACCACATCCGCTGCTCCCTTGGTTAATCCTGTCCGAAACCGACCGCTCAAGATGGCAATTCTTTCAGCCCGCGTACTACGTACCTTTACGGCGACGCGGGCCAACCTTGCGCTGTTCTCCCATCTTGGGCTTGTTCCAAGCCTCGGTTTTCTACCCTCGTAACATTTTACGTATACACTCTGCCTCCGCTGCCCCTCAGCCACAACTTAAGCTCGGAACACACAGACGCTTCTCGCAAGCTGACGAAACGTCTTTGGACAAGACTGAGTCGCAGCGCCTTGCGGCTCGGCCAATTTGTTCCGAATGCTATTGTACACCATAGCTGATGTAGGCGTTTTAATGCCCATGATCGGGAATGTAACCTTGTCGTGTCGCGTGTGACGTTGATTGATGAAGCCTCACGACGCTTTCTATTTCTCGCTTCAACTACGTATGTAATGAAGATGCGCTTTGTGACTCATCAAGTCACCCATTTGTATACTCACTGCATCTGTGCTTCTATGATACCCGCAAACGCCATCTATCGTACGTTTTCCGCTCAACTTCATTGCGCTACCCGCCTCTTAATCATGCCATTATGAGGCGTGTCAAACAGCATAAACGCCCCTAGATCCTCGAATCCTACAGCTTGATATAGTGGCAGGCCTGCCGGCGTCGCAATCAGATACGTGTCTCGATTCTCCTCTCGTGCCTTGTCCAGACCCCAATTGAGTAGCATCTTGCCGATACCTCTACGCTGATGTTCAGGATCGACTCCCAGGTAGTCAAGATCTGCTCTTCCAAATTAGCACACATTTCCCGTAACCGCACAGCCGCACCAGCACACAGACTACTCACACCACATGTGCTTGGAGCCGTCCTTGCCCAGGAACGCAATCGTGGCATCCTCGCTCACGGTCCGCAGCTGCTTGTACGCCTCCTCGTCCAGCGTCGGGCACGGCACGACGCCCTTGGTCATGGACTCGCCCTCGTGGCCCTCGCGCAGCGGCTCCTCCCACATGGAGAAGCCCACGACCTTGCCGTCGAGCGCGTCGTCCGTCACCACCATGAGCAGGATCCGCTCCGTCTTCATCTTGATGCCCTTGCGCGTGCGGCGCCACGCGATCGCGGGGTCCTCGGCGCTGCTCGGCGCTGCCGCCTGCAGGCGCACCGGGAAGAGGTTGCGTGCGATGGCGTCGGTGGCGGGGTCAAAGGCGGCTCTGGCCAGGCGCGCGATGGCGTCCGTGTCGGCCTCGGTGGCCTCTCTCATGTGCAGAGGCATTCTGCCGTATAGGGCAAGGGCGATGAATCTGTATTTCTGTAGAAGTATATGTGTCGAGTTCTAATTACGAACAGAATTAGACAAGCCAACAGCCGGTTTTAGTACGAGGCTTACCCGGCGCCGATGACTCCCCTTGGGCGCGCCCTCCGGAGTGGAGACGGCCAGGACCCCGCGGACGGCGCCGCTCCGGTCAAGTCATCAACTTTGCTGTAAGTTGTTTTCCGTGGCCGGAGAAGTTGCTGATTAATGTCTGCATCACGTCACGATGCAGCCGGTAATGAGAAGAGTGTAAAGACTCTGGCAGGGGCCAGAATCGTCAGCAACTCGAGCATCGACATCGGACGCTCGGGGCAACTCCATGTCGAACAAAGAAATCCAAAGTTGGCTCCTGCGCCATCCTCTCCGTAACAATTGTTTCCTGGCAAAGAAGTTGTTTGCTATTTTTCTATTAATAGAGTCGATTCTTTGTTTGCAGACGAAATATCAGCTGTCATGGTGAACACAGCACTCGCCATGTCTTTATAATACCACATCGTGCTGTCCCTTGACATATGAGCAGCATTCCGAGAGCCAAGCCAATGCAACTTTCCTAGGCACGCTCAGTTACAATCATTTACAAACTACAATTCAATGCCTCCTCCCGACACCTCCACCCCCGGCGTCCCGGCCACCGCCTACGCCATCTCGTGGGCCAACAGCTGGACCGACCCGGCCAACGACTTCCTCAGCGAGGCCGACCTCGCGCTCCTCGCGCACGTCAACTGCGCGTACCTCTCCTCGCCGCACCGCCCGCCCACGCTGCTAGCCCTCAAGCAGCACGCGCAGTCGCTCGCTGTGCTCATCCAGCGCGTCAGCGTCTCGCACGCGCGCGCCGTCGTGATTGACCATCGCGGCGCCATCAGCGGCGGCGGCGCTGACGAGCACTTTGCGCCGCACGATGCGTTTGACTGGCTCAACGACCTGCAGACGCCCTACGCAAACGACGACGAGAGCCATCACCTGCCCATCAAGGGCCTGATGAACACGGTCGCGCGGGAGACGGAGCGAGGGGGCCCGCAGATGTACTGTCCGCTGCACAAGTTTGGCGGCGGCGGCGGCGGCGGCGGCGCAGACGACGAGAAGAAGCCGTTTGCGACGCACCAGAATCTGGTGCTGCACGCCAACGCGTGTCTCGAGATCCTGGACCACGAGTACAGCTCGACGGGCGGACTCATGTCCATCCTGCCGAGCGCCTACGCCGGCGACGCCGCGCAGCTCGAGGCCGCGCGCAACACGCTCCTCGGCCAGTGGCTGCTGCACCAGCAAGACCTCGTCCTCCGCCTCCACGAGCTGGAGATCGACTACACCAACGCGCTGTCCGTGATTGAGGGCCGCGCCGTCGCCCCGCTCCACAGCGACACCGCCAGCTCTTCTGACGGCATCGGTCCCGGCAGCGGCGCGCCGCAGCCGCAGGACGAGCTCGTCGTTGTCGGGCCCCGCGCGCACGTCTACGAGCGCATCCACGCGCTGCTCGACCGCGCCGAGGCCCACGTCGAGTCCAAGCAGAAGCTGTGGTGGGAGCGCGGCGTCAGCGGCGAGCGCGCGTGGATGGAGTCGCGCGGCGGCGACTGGTACGCGCGGGGCCTGATCCCGCTCGACCTCGAGACGCGCTTCTTCCGGCTCAAGGGCCAGGGCCGCGCGGGCCGGCTGTACATGATGCCCGCGGTCAGGCAAAACGCCGCGCTGGCGCACCTGCTCGAGATGGGGGCCAAGCCGACGGTCGTGTCGGTGGTGACGCCGAAGTGGGCAGAGCGCGCGACGGCGCTGGAGGAGAAGATGAGGGCGAGGTTCAAGGGGAAAGGGAGGGGGAAGATGGCGGCTGGCGAGGAGGAGGAGGAGGAGGAGAAGAGGATCAAGGTGTTGGAGGATATGCTGGCGGTCAAGGAGGCGGAGCTGGAGATGGCGACTACGGCGGTGGTCTTTTATGAGAAGAGGGTGGGCATGGATGCAAAAGGGCAGATGAAGGATTTGCTGGGCATGTTGAGCATGTATAAGGATAAGGTGAAGAAGTTGGAGGGCATGTTGGAGGCTGAGACGGGTTGTCCTGCGGGTAGTTTTGAGGCGAATTGAGTATGTGCTTTTGACGGCGGCTAGAGACGTTTAGTTATTGCTTTGTGTTGGTATCTTGGCAGTGGCTTTGTGATTGTAATGAAAAAATAGTAACGTTCTTCTAACGCACGCAGAATGGTGCGACATGATGTGGGCAGGAGACAACTGATCTACACCGTCTATACACTCCGCGCGCAGCGAACTTCCTTTGCATCGAGAGTCGGCATTTTTACACTTTTGTGCTAATACGACATGTCTTCAAGTGTTGCGTTCTCAAGTTCTAAATGATGGGTGTAGTAGAAGCCATGCTGAATCTCAACACCATGGCGATTTAAATGCCGTTCTCACTTACCCTACGAGAGCGTGTATCCGATACCTTGCACAAGCACGACGACAATTGCCGGCTTATGTTGGCTACCCTCATCAGAGTTCGACTCCTCCAGCTTGATATCGCTCCGGCCCGTTTCAAACCTTGTGGCTTGGATACTGTTGCATCAAAACGTTGCCATTGAAGCGTGGAGCCTCACGGCCGCTAACGAAACGTTCCCTCACCAGCACAAGCTATGGCTGGACGCTCCAGCCGAAAGAACTCTTCATCGCACTCTACAGCTCACAATACTGCCCAGTTCACCCTCAGTTTCTATATCAGAATATTTTCCTTCTTCTCTTTTTGTTTTGTTTTATGCACAGAAACCTTAAAACTGCCCGCATGGCATGATGAGCCACACAGAGCCACGCCTCCAAGTCCAACGTAGCGCGCTTGCGACGAGCCACTCCACCACACCCAAGAAAACGAGGCGCGTCTCCCTGGCAACCACCGCAACCAAAACAAAGACACCACACCTCCAGTAGCTCGGCGCAGGCTCACACGACTAGACAATAGGACCGTTCTCGAACCACCCGGGATTAGCATGTCCACTCTGCAACCGTAGTAATCTACCCAATTGGTGCTAAAATAGGGACAAGGAAGTGCTCACCTGGACTGTAGGATGCCGTGATTAGCTGCTTGGCTTGCCCATCCTCCATACTTTCGGTGACCCAGGTGCCCAGTTTTTGTCACCAGTGGCTGACCTGCCCGGTTGTCAGAAACGATACCTGCAGCCGTCGAGCTACAGAAAATGCAACGATTCTATTTGCCCATCTTGATAAGCCCCGAATGCCACACTGCGCTGGCTGTCTGCTGCCCGGGCCTGACCACCACCCCTCCCTCCCCGTTGCTAGTCGTTACCAGGACCCCCGCTTCCCTGGTCTGGATATAGACACGGACCGGCAAGACACTCATTGTGCTTGATTTCAGGCTAACGGAGAAAATATCTCTCAACTCCCTCTCCCTTGACTTCTCTTCGTATCCTCCACCCTTTTTTTGCGCATTTGCTCTTGTTTTTCTGCGGTAAGCAGTTCAGATTGTTGGAGACGTTGTCGAACATTTTACCGTTCCTTGGTGTATATTGTTTCTTGTTTACTTTCGGCAAGCTGGTCGCACAGCTTTGCTGTCCAGCGCTTGACCTATACGAGGTCGATCATATTGGGCCTTGACGAAGCTCTACAAAGCACGATATCGAAACCTCTCACACCGCACAAGCCTCAAGCATCATGGTTTGAAAAGACGAAGAACAGCCGAGACAAGACGAAACTTCTTACCTCTTACACAACATCTATAAGATATATCCGAGTACAACACAAATGGCCAGATCGCAACAGCGTCCCAACGCTGTGCGACGGCCGATGCGGCGGACGGCCATGGCAGCTCTGCTCGCGCTGGCCTCGACCTCGGCGGCGCACCAGTTCCCATACGTGCCAACGCAGATCCTCACTCCAGCGTGCTTCAGCAAGTCGAGCTGCCACGGCGCCGGCCAGACGTACATCTTCAAGCAGGCCGACGACGGCAGCGTGCAGTTCCTCTCGGTCGACTACAGCGACAAGCTCGACGCCGACCTCAACCCCAAGCTGCTCTCCGGCCGGCTGCCCTTCCTGACGGGCGACGCGGCCGACCCCGCGACGGCCTTTGGCGCCGTGCGCACCGCCAACGGATCCGTGCTCGTCTACGCCGGCATCTGCGGCGGCGACGCCGGCACGGTCTGGTCGTACGACGACAGCAAGGACGGCAAGGGCTCGACCATCGGCGGCGGCGCCTGGACGAAGCGCGGCACCCGCAACACGGCCAAGGACACGAACCCCGGCGGCACACCCTTCTTCCTCGGCGGCACGCTGGCCTTTTCCGCCAAGCTTGCGCCGGTCATGGACCAGCCCACGCTGTACAGCTACGGCGGCATGTGTGAGACGCCCGGGGCGGATCTCAAGAACTGGCAGACCAACGCGACCTACACCAAGATGATGATGAGTCTGGCGCCGGATAGCGACGACGAGAAGACGGGCTACAACGCCTTTATCGCTTCGACGGCCGGGCCTCGCGCACCGTTTGCCGGGTTCACGCTCACGCCGCAGCCGCCGTCCATCACCAATATCTCCGGCACCATCACGCAAAAGGCGACGTATATCCTGCTCGGCGGACATACGCAGCGGGCCTTTATCAACATGAGCACGGCGGCCGTGTGGAGCCTGCCCGAGCAGGCGTGGTCGTACATTGACATCAAGCAGCCCGTGGGCAAGGCGGCCAACACTGAGCTGATTCGCAGCGGAGCCGACAACGACAAGACCAAGAACAAGCGTGACGATGATGTTCCCGAGGTCACGAGCCGATCGGGACACACGGCCATTCTCAGCCAGGACGGAAGCGAGGTCGTCGTCATGGGCGGCTGGGTTGGCGACGTCAACACGCCAGCGGAACCGCAGCTGGCGGTGCTCAAGATGAGCCAGACGTACAACTCATGGATGTGGGCGGTGCCGGACGCGCAGCCGGAAGGAGATGCAGTCTATGGTCACGGCGCGGCACTTCTGCCAGGTAACATTATGATGGTATACGGTGGATGGGCGATTAACGCCAACGACAGCTCGTCCGCGACTAAGCGAGCCGCGCCGGATACGGCTCGGTTTTTGAACATCACCTCGATGGAGTGGACGCAACAGTACAAACGTCCACCCCCGAGCCCGAGCGATCCTGATGCGCCGAGCATCGGCTCCAACAGCAACGAGTCCAGCAACCGCTCACGGCGCCTTGGTCTCGGTCTAGGCTTGGGTCTCGGGCTTGGTCTTTTGCTCATCATCGGCGCCATTGCGCTGTTCTGTTGCCTGCGCCGACGCAAGCAGCGCAAGGCGCTCCAGCGCGACGAGGCAGCGCAGGCCATGGCTCGTGACGCCGAGTTCTTCAACGACCGTGACGATGTGATGGAACCGCCTGCCGGCTACGGCCAATGGGGCTGGTTCAGCCAGCGTAACAACAATAACAACAACCGCGGCAACAACGGCTACGACTACGACAACCACCAGAAGTACACCGAGAAGTCCCAGGGTGGCTACGAAAGCTTGAACATGAGCGGCGGCTCCGGAGAGGGAAGCACACACAGTCCTCAGGGCAGTCCCATCACCCGAAAGCCGGTCAATGGTCAGCTTCGTGGCGGCTACGTCCCCTACCTGCCGTCGCCCGACGCTCGCATGAACAATTTTGCCTCGCCGCCAGGCCGGATTCATCCAATCATGGAAGATGACGAAGATGAGCATCACTTCCACGAAAAAGAGCTCCTAACCCCCTCGTCTGAAGTGCACTCTGATCCCTTCCAGAACCCGCCGGGCATGGGCCACTATGCAGCGGCTGCGGGTGTGGGTGCGGCAGCCGGAGCGGCAGCCATGTACGCTATTCCGAGTCGCGGCACGCCTAGTCCCGAGCGACCGGATCCCGAGGTGCAGGAGTGGTCTTCAGAAGCCGACGGTGGCGCCGAAGCGTTACTTACACGACACGCCCGCAACCGCGCCGGCCGAAGTTCACCTACCCGCGGTGACTGGCACCATCTGTCCGCCTACCGTGACGACGAATCCCGAAGCGGCTCCAACTTGTCCGAATCGACACGCAGCGCGGCCGATAGCTTGCTGGCGGGTGCTGGCGTGTACCATAAGAAGGCCGGCAGCTCCTCGTCCGGCAGCTACCGTACCGCCAAGTCGGGCTTTGGAACCCTCCAGGCCGAGGCACCAGGCCTGCTGCACGGCAGCGGCTACGACGACTACGACCACATTCCCGTTCCCGGATCGCCGTCGAAGAACAAACCGCGCCGTACCTGGCTGGGCTCACTGCGACGTGTATTCTCCGGCTCCGACTCGACAAACTCGCCCGGGTCGTCGATGCGTGAGGAGAGCCCGCGCCGGCCGTCCCTGGAGCGCGCGAGCGCCGACTACGAGGCACCGCTCGCTGGCGTCAGCGGTGAGATCCTGCGAAGGAAGCAGGGCCGCGGTGGCTGGAACCTGAGCGACCCTCCGCGGGGCGATCGTGACAAGGCCAATCCTGACGGCAGCAAGTGCCGTGCGGGCGACAGTGGCAACAGCGGCGGCAACGGCGAGGGCGAGAACGAATGGGACATTGAGCGCGCTGTCGAGCAGCGCCTCGTGCAGGTCATGTTTACGGTGCCCAAGGAGCGCCTGCGTGTGGTGAATGCGGCCGACGACGACAACTACGACGACGACGACGCGCCGCCCCCTGTCAAGCCCAAGTCCAAGCCGAGCGCCCTGATGCTCGACACGCCGCGCATCCACGAGCCGCAGTCGGCCGAGGTGCTCGACTCGCTCAGCCAGCTGTCGAGCCTGTCGTCGGGCCAGCAGTCGCACCACAACCAGCCGGCCGCCGCGCCGCAGGTACCGCAGACGGTCATGCTGCCGCCCAAGGACGAGGCGCACATGAGCAGCCAGATCTCGCCCTTTATCACGCCGTCGCTGCGTAGCCTGACACCGGCGACCTACGGCAAGCGCTCTGGCGAGCACGACGACCTTGACCGCGACGCCATGCTGCGCATGAGCCGACAGGGCGCCCTCGCGGAGCAGGGCTTGCTGCAGGAGCCGTTTGCGGAGCCGCGTCTGAGCCACTCCACGGACGGCGGGCTGTCGGAGCGGCGACCCTCGTCGACGGCCGTGTACGGCACGGCCGAGGCGGTGACGCTCGAGAGGGCCCGCGCCAAGTCGAGGGTGCTCCAGATGGTGGACACGATTGAGAGCCGGGAAGGGAGCCCGGAGCGCAAGGAGTCACAGTCTCCTAGGATTTGAAGTGAAAATTATTTGCATCTTTTTTTATATCTGATTTAGCTTGGAGTTTTTGCCGCTTTGCTCTTGCATCTTGATATTTGGATCTTGGATTTATTTTCCTGATTGTCTTCCTTTTTTCCAGGGGTTTTATGTTGTTTTGATGAGGAAAAGCATGACGAGCTGCTTTTCAAAATATTGATGATATGCGCAAATATGTAAAGTCATGTTCTATGAAACAAGGTTGTTGGAAGAAGTGTACATGGGCTATTTGAAACGAAATACTTTGTGTGTACGAATCTTTATTATTGATGGATCAAGTTGATTATTTCGAGTATATAGTTTTTGGTTTCGTTTCTTTAGGTATTATAGTTGAAATGACTAAGTTCAATCAGCCTTTTGTGCCATGTCTGCGACCAGCCACATTATTCGCGTAGTAACATAACAGTTCTGATAGCCAATACCATTCAGCAAGATTGGAGAGCCATGTGTTGCAACTTAATCACAGACACCTACTCAGGCCTTGTACGCGGCATTGCGAGCCAAGACGGCATCAATGCCCCTCTTGCCAGGAAAATCGAAAATGACTACGCCGGTGCGGCCATTCTGGTCACCAGCCTCGAGCCAGCGTCCCGTCTCATCGTTCATGCCGACCACGGTACGGTTCTTGGGCCCAGCGGCCGCCTCAATGGGCAGGACGCCGACGCTGGCGGAAATGTGCGACAGGTACAGGGCCGCATTGTCCTGCACGTCGGCGGCGGCCTTGGTGAGGGCGTCCTTGATGGCGACCCACTTGTCCTTGAGGTGGTCGACGTCGGGGATGATCCAGAGGTCCTCGAGCACCATCTGGGCGCCCTCCCAGGCGATGCCGTACTTGTTGGCCGGCCCGTTGTCGTCGGCGGGGAAGTTTTGCAGGACGAAAATCTTGGAGCGCAGGTCGCCGAGCGTGGGCAGCGCCGCGGCGGGGTCCCAGTCGTAAAAGTGGTTGACGGCCTGCTTGGCGGTGATGCTCGAGTTGTGGGCGTAGTAGTTGAAGGCCTCCTCAAACGTCAGCGTGTTATGGTCGCCGATGGGCGCGCCCTCCTGCTTGAGGCGCATGATGATGGCCTCGGAGGGGTTGCTCGACAAAAAGGAAAACATCTCGAGCAGCACATCCTGGTAGCTGAAGCCGGTGTAGCCGTCGCCGTGGTAGATTTGCAGCTGGTCGTCGCGCAGGCGGGCGCGGACGTCAAAGTAGCGCAGGCCCGCGCCGAGCTGCGTCGACAGATTCCAGTTCTGGCACTGCAGGATGTCGCTGCCGATGGCGTAGGTCATGGTGTCGTGGGTGCCCGGGACGCTGAGGCTGGTGAGCAGCGTGTCGTTGCGCAGGTCGCCCATCCAGGCCGGGTGGTGCGCCTGGTGCGCGTCGAAGCTGAAGGCGCTGCGGTAGCCCTGGTAGCAGGCGGCCGAGACGGCGCAGGGGGCGGCCGCGGCGGCGAGGAGGAGGGTGCGCAGGAGCATCATGGCGAGGAGGACGGCGACGGCGACGGCGGCGACGGCGATCCAGAAGCTGGGCGAGGCGCGGATGTGTCGTCGGTGAGGCGGGCAGACGCTACGGCTGGCGGCGGTAGATTTGTCCTGGCTGCGTGTTCCGAGCAGCGGCGATGACGGTGGTGAAGAGGAGGAGAAGGAGGAGAAAGAAGGCCGGGGTGAGCGCGAGAGAGAGCGGCGGCGGCTATTATTAGAGACGGTACCCGATGGAGCTGGTGAATGTGACCTCATCGTCGTGAGGGTGGGCGAAAGCGTGCCAGACCCCCGGTTCAGACAAACAGCAGCTGGTGCCGACACGCCAGGCGGCCCGCTTCCAAAAAGCCAAAACGCCGGTCGCTATTGATATTTGACAAGGTATAGCGAGCTGCAATTCAGCCTCGTTGTTTATTTAGAGGCTGGCGTTTGACAGGGTTGGGTTAGAAGCTACATGCGGGTTGAATCGAGGCCCTTGTTATGCAGACAGATCAGTGGCCAACGGCAGCATCTAGCGTTCTGCACGTGGGGAGTGATTGTCAAGGTTTCGACGCAGCGCAGAGACAAGATAATTGGGTCAATTACTGGGCTTGAACCACTGTTTAATTGCGATAATTTATTATCCGCTTTTCCTTGTTTGAATACTCTGGTTCTTTGTTTGACTATGCAGAAGCATGGCGGCGCTTGCGAGTCGTGGATTATGTTGAGTGATTTGATCAATACCTCAATCTTGTGCCTCAGAGGAACTTTGTGTCAGGTTTTGGTATTTGTATTCTTCATATTTATTCATATAGCATAATCCCTTCATTTATAAGGCGTTGCAAAGGACGCCCACGCCAGCCTATACGGAGGCATGTTGTTAGTACATGTCCTCTATCTTGGTGACTCTGCGTCATGGTCAAACTTACAACAACAAGAGTGCAGCAGTTGGGCGCTCCGTTGCCCGCGCATCCGTTGGAACCCGCTAGCAAAACAGATTAGTGCACTTTTCCCTCAATTCCGTGGATAGAAGCAGCTTACGGGTCCGGCAGTCCAAGCCGGCGACACCCAAGGCATTTGCGCTGCAACACTGCGGAGAGCTGTTGGTGAGGCCGCCCGGGCACGAGAATGAACCGGCGGGCATGGCCAGGCCGGTGGCAGCAAAGAGGACGGCGGCAAGGAACATTTGCATTGTGGCAGGTGTGTAGAAAGACGAGGAGCTTCAATATTTTGTGGAAGAAGGATTTTGTAAGGAGCTGCTGAGAATTAAATTGTTGGAAAATCATGAACTTAAGTAGTCTCATCTACAAGTGCTCGAAAATTCTTGGTCGGTTGATCAAGTAGAAGAAGCCACAGCTGAGCATCAAGACATGTCTCACCAGCTTCGTTCCAGTAGCCCGCGACGGTGATATCGCGTCGGGAGCTGTGGCAACACACGTTTACGTGACAGATCAAGAAGATATATGTAAAATTAAAACTGTACAACAAAAAGCGTAAAACATTATGTAGCTACCTGTAATTTCAAGGACACGTCTGATAGATCAGGCCGGCGGCGTGAAGACGACACTACATATTGTTGGTTGAAGTTCCCTACAGAGCCTAGACCAGGAAATCAGCCTCCTACCACCGTGGCAAGACATCTGCGAGGGAGAAGAGGAATTTACTTCCCTATTCAAGAAATCTCAAGAGCTTGAACATGCAGGGACCTAACACAATTATGCTAACTGGAATGCTGCCTACTGCCCAGATCAAGAGTTGTGGCTGCCGCAAAGCATGAACTATTCGGCCCTGCCATTGGGAACAGCAGCCCAGTTTCCATTTCGTATTCTAAAACCCTGTCGCCTTTCAACTACCGCGCCAAATTATGGCAGAATGCAACAAGGGACTCCTTTGAATATTGTGGGTGGCACGCTGTTTCCATAGAAGCGCCCTCGATGGACGGCATGCACCGTCTTGCAATGCCCATATATTAATAGGCAATCCTTTCTGCAGCCTTATCACGCTCTGCACCTCATTACGGCTTTCAATCTTTGTTTAAGGGATTTGCTGCCACCACTTATAATAATGGAAAATGATTCCGAAAAACGGGCTACCCTTGTCGCACAATGGCTGCTATCGATGTTGGCGTGTAGCTGCCCGATGTAGGCTGCAATGCAGTTCATGCCTACCCTTGCCCGTGGCATTGCTCCTTTCTCATTGATTTAAACCACTACACCCTGTTAACCTGATGTCAACGGCTGCATTTTCGTACAACACACCACCGCCACCACCGCCGGGCCACGCGTGCGACGTGCTGCGGTACCAGTGCGACGGCGTCTGCGACGAGGCCGACAGGATGCGGCAGGCGGCGCGGCCGCGGTGGAACGGCTGCAGACGCTGCCGGAGCTCTGCCGCCCCTGCGCGGTCGAGGGGCCCCGAGATTTCGCTGTGCAGGCTGCCGAATTGGTGGCCGGTGTTTCCGAACCGCGATGGGGGTCATTGAGTTTTTTCCATGCCGCGGATGGAGGAGGAGAATTCATGTGCAAACGGGAGAGGATCTGTGCATCAAGGCTGCGCGACGCAATCTATATCGAGCACATCGACGGCCTTTGCTACTAGCACCTCAATGCGGTCTACAACCAGCACTCTGATTTCAACGGCGAAACAACCCATGGCCACTGGAGCAAACTAGCAGTGGTAGCTCTTAGCCGATAAAGCAAATATACAGCCATTAAAACGCGCTGTCATATTAACGATGAGCCATAACGAAATTCATGAATTCAAAATCCCCCCCTGTTGCCGGAAGTCTTGACTTGTATGCTTCACTTTTGCTGCTTACTGGCTTGAGATATAAACGCACATTAAGACATGTACTTGTTACAGGAAGAATTCTTCAACTAGGAAAATATATTAATTATGAAAGCACCGGGGTTTGGGGCTTTGCGCCTCCGTCCTCTCCCGCCCATGACAAGAGATTATGACGGCGCACCCCACAATCTGCGAGCAATCTGGAAGTCGGCACGCCCAACTACCGGGCGGCGTAACGTGTCACGTCGAACAATGTCTACATGCCATTTCCCCGCAAAATCGTTTCTCTTCTCCATCTTCAAGAAAAAAATAACTGGTGCGCATCAGTCTTCCATCCTTGGTTACGGCGGGTTACGCGTACACGAGGCTTGCTGCAGGGTAGCTGCTAAGCTCCCCTAACAGGACTGGAAGCCAAACCGTCAGCGGAATGCCACCATGATTGTGTCTCCTCCTCCTTCTTTTTTTTTGCCAGTGCCAGGCTGAAAATGCCAAGTAACTCGTCAAAAACAAAAGAGATCTATCCGGTGTTAGCTGCGCCCGCCTCGCCAAGCCGGGATCGATGAGGTGGCAATGATTGTTATCCCCCTTTCGCATGATTCAGCTGTCTTACACAAGCTGTCTCCATATCCCTCGCAACCTCTTGCCTATTCTACGCCCTATCGCCAAAAGTGACTACTCCATTTTCCACAGTTTGGGGTCCTGGCATCTCCTTGATTCTCCATGGCATGAAATCAACAAAATCATCTCCAGAGTGCTAGTCATTCAAACAAGTAGCAGGTTGCGATCGGAAAAATCAATTCCACGACTGACGAGGCTAGTTTCATGCTTACTATGGAGCCCGAGCTGGGGCCTCCCCCCGATTTCCCATCTGTACGGCTACCAAGGCGGCGCTCATCTCCTTTGCTTGTTACCGAGCATAAGCACAATATTGAATTTTACATGACTTGGTATCAGTTCTCTACGTACCGCGGAATCATTTGCAGGAAGCCCCCGCGAGCTTACTGTTCTGAACTGAGACATTCGCCAAATTGTACATGGAATCATTCGAGAAAGCTCATAATAAGCAGCTCACCCCGGCTTGCCCGAGAGCCTGTCTCTAGCTCTTTGCGTGGGGAAGCGCTGCCTTGTGTCAAGGTTATTACAGCGGTGCGCCGTAAATGGCCCGATTTGCTAGGGGGTTTTCCTCCAGAGATCGGCAGGAACATCATCGCCTGATACGTATACGTATTCTCCCCAAGTAATGCTTGCCTGGTTTGCTGACCTGCCTAATTTGTGTATCGGAAGCGATGAAACTTTGGCTTGTTACACAACAAATTACCCGTAGCTTTCTGCTTGACAGGTTCATTGACAGCGACGATCGTCACCCCGTTTGGCCGACTTTTGCGCATCGCAGGATCTCTAAAGATGCTGCTTGCTTGTTCATGTGTTGCAAAAATATCTATTATTTCTCAATTGGCAATCTTGGCAACGGCTGCTTTACAGCGCGGCGGTAGATGTCTTGGCTGGGCTTAGCCCCGGTACTTGTCTCGCCTTGCAAGGCTGCGCTGACTTGCCAAGCACCTTGAATCCCCGGAACTGGCAATAAAAAACGACACATGCGCAATTCGCAGCTGGCAATCATGAAGCGCCTTGATTCACTCCATCCACCGCTGGGTCTTTTTTTCAGACTACAAATTCAACCATGTAACGTTGTCAGCTTCAGAGCTAAATTATGAGGCGTGACCATGATAGGAAGCTGCTTTGGCCAACACCCGGCCAAGTACGGCGTTTCTGGCCACGATCGCTCTAAACCCAGTTTACAATCTATTCAAGCCAGAGTACTGCTTTACATGCCCGCAACGTAATAATTTCAGCAGGTTTCTGACAGGAATGATGACAGAGCCCGCCCCAATAATCGTTTGACTCGTTCATTCTTAAACGACAAGAGAAAGGCAACGCACCTTATTTCCCCATACGGCATTGTTCGCTGTGAATGTCAAGCTTCCAGTGTGGTCGCCCCACGGTGGGACCACCCCCCGGGGGTTCCGCAGACGCACTACCCCACGAACAAAGGCACGGCGCCAGTGGTAGCCTCATTAGTTTCAATGTCAGATTTCAGCATGCCGAGGGGACAAGACTGGTGCAGAGGCTCTCGCTTCTGAGTGGTGCATCTTTTCTGTGCCGGCGAGGCCCGAGATGGGTTCCTGTCGTTTGCTCCTCGGCGCTGTTCTGAGGTGGGCAAGCGTGGTTGTTGATCCCACAACCCATTGTGCAAGTGTTGGTATAGACCAGTCTGTCTATATTGCGACTCTGTAAAGTGTAGTATAAGTAGGCACGCTCATCCCGTTCCGAGCTCTTGAGAAATCCCCAAGCACCTGAGGATCCGGTCATCTTCACATACACTTGATACCCCTACTATCCACGCACACACAGCTACCTTGACGGTATAACACAACACACAATGCTCTTCAGCACTTCTGCCATTGCGGCCTTTGCGGCCCTCACCTCCCTCGGCGCGGCCGCCCCGGCCAACGAGGGCGCCAGCACGCTGCGCACGCGTGGCGCCGGCGGCAAGCTGGTCGTGTACTGGGGCGCCGAGGACGACAACCTGTCGCTCATGGACGTCTGCAACGACCCGACCTACGACATTGTCAACCTGGCCTTCCTGGCCTACTTCAACAAGGCCGGCGGCTACCCGGGCCTGGAGATGTCCGGGCTCGACGGTCCCTCGGCGGCGCAGCGCAAGGCCGGCGCCACGGGCCTCAAGGACGGCTCCCCGCTCGTGCCGGCCATCAAGAAGTGCCAGGCCAACGGCAAGCTCGTGATCCTGTCCATGGGCGGCGCGACCGACTACTCGAACGTGCGGCTGAGCAACGACGCCGCCGGCGAAAAGGTGGCCGACCAGGTCTGGAACCTGTTCCTCGGCGGCACCGACCACAAGGAGCTGCGCCCTTTTGGCGACGTCAAGCTCGACGGCGTCGACCTCGACAACGAGACCAATGACGCGACGGGCTACCTGGCCATGACGAAGCGCTTCCGCGCCAACATGGCCAAGGACGCGAGCAAAAAGTACTACCTGACGGCCGCGCCGCAGTGCCCGTTCCCGGACCAGTCGGAGCCCCTCAGCGTCTGCAAGCTGCTCGACTACGTCTGGGTCCAGTTCTACAACAACGGTGACTGCAACATTGCCCAGTCGGGCTTCAACGCCGCCGTCAAGAACTGGTCCAAGGGCATCGGCAACGCCAAGCTCTTCATCGGCGGCCTCGCCTCCGGCTCCGATGGCGACCAGGGCTACGTCGACTCCAACACCTTCATCAAGGCCATCAAGGGCGTCGAGGCCATGAACCTGCCCAACTACGGCGGTGCCATGCTGTGGGAGGCCCAGCTGAGCCGCAACAACGGCAACTTTGCCAAGAAGATTCGCAGCTCTCTGTAAGGAAGAGAGAGAGGCTGGGACGAGGTGCAGGTTAGCGCAAATTTCATGTATATATGACTTTTAGTTTCCGAATTGGAATGAACATATTGAGCATCAAACACACCAAGAGCCTTGTAAACCGAATGTGAAACGAGTGGCGATGGTGGATAGCCAGGTCATGTCCGAATGTCTACCTGGCCCATGTCGTCATTGCCATCTAGAGGTCGATTGCAGCGTAGACGAAGTATCCTGAGAGCTCAGCAGGTAACTTGCTCGAATGTCAGCCAGCTGTCACATGCGGCCGCTCACACTCGGCCACTTGCAACTAACTTACCTGATACTGTTCTCGATAGCTGTACTGCAGTACCATCACTGGAAGTCGAGTGTCTGATCTTTTACTTTACTTACAAGACGAATCTGCTTCTGTGAGAGATCAGATGCCGCTCCATATTACTAAAAAGCAACGTCACAATGCAGGGTCTACAAAGAAAACGCCTGATCAATCGAGGCAGAGAAAGCCAAGTTTAAGCAATAACAAATTCTGCACATCATCTCGTATTTGATAGCGGAGCAAGGTGCGTAGATGGTGGTGGCACCGATGCGTGGCGGCTACGGACCGGGCATCCAATCACAGGGCAGATAGGGCGCCAAGATCTCGTGTTGAGCAGCAGCGCACTGTAGTGAGGGTGGCATGACCTGGTGTCTGCATGCAAGCTCACCGAAAGGGTCCCGAGTCCCTTGGTGTTCGTATATTTCTTACACCCGTTTCTTTGCGGGAGGACAAACCAACCATGAGAAGGCAGCGAAACGACAGGGATGGTCCGCATGTATGATGCGCCCTTTTGATAGGCCCTTGTGGCAGAGATGTGGTGTCCGGCTGCGGGAAATTAGGTCTGCGCATTGAAATGGACTGCAAGGAGAATGGGGTGCAGGTGAGTTCCATTGACGAGTGAGACAATGGGTGCGGCCCGTTGGTGATTCTTGTCTTGGGTTCTCATGTGTGTTGACTTGACGAGGTGGGGGTGGTGTGCCGACGCGAAAGGCGGGACTATCTAGGTTTCAGAACGGGGCTCCCATTCTCGAGTATTGCTCTTTTGAGTCGTTGTGATTGCGCATTTGGACCTGTTAAAACTCATGGACCGGATTCCGGACGAGGAAAGATTCTAGGCCTTGTTGAAAGGGCGGGAAACGGTCGTGGGGGCCTTTGACTTGGCCAGGCATTTTCCGCGTTGGTCGTCGCGTGGGCGCTAGCTTCAATGTTGACATTTGAGGGCACCATAGCCAGCTTTGGCTGGCGCTTCGAAAGCAAACAATGTCTTCCGTAAAGAGCAATGCCGGATGGGGGTTTTGGACCAGGACATCATGCTCAGGGAACAAAGTCTAGCTTGGATGGCTCAAAGCGCACGCCAAGGCAGAATGAACAGGCCGTAGCATCCGAAGAGGCACGAACTGAAAAAAAGGAGTCAAGAATCTAGACCAGTGGAAAACAAAGTTTTGCGCATGACCTTTTCGGAAATGGGGGAAGCTCACGAGGGAAGAAGCTGAATGGATCGAGATGATAATTTCCCATATGGATAATGAGGTGAAGAAAGTTTGAAGGTGCATTGAGGCAAATTGGCGAATAGTGGACGTGTGTGGGTAGACCTTTTTTCTTGGCAGCTGGCAACTGGTAGCTGGCAGCTGGCAGCTTGTTTGCGTTGGCATCTGCGCACATGAGCTTGCTACATTAAACGGTAGAAGCGATATAGCAGACGCGGAGTAATTGTTGCATCATACAACGAAGCCGAAAACAAAATAGTCTAGGCATTTGGCATTGCCAGCATGCAATAGCTGCCGCATGATGGCGGCGAGGTTGGGCGGAAGCATCCCATCGGGCCATGGCCGCAGCCGTCTGAGTTGAAGCAAACATGTGCACGCCGGCCAGTGTATGATGCAGCAATGACTGAAGTTTTGCCGCTCGAAATCAATTCAAAGATGGCCGAGACTCGATCTGCACTCGACATGTTTGGGTCGTCAAACACATGTCGCGACAGGCAGTCAAGCAGTCAATGAGAGACGAGAGCTGTGAGCCACGATTTTTACTGCCACCACTTTTACAAGCAAACAACTAGCTTCGCAACAAAAGCTGTCTATCGCGCCCACCCAGTATTTCCGACCAACCAGGCCATCGCAAGGAAGCAAGCCAGTGACGCCATGGGCCAGGGGCCTGCGACAGGCTAGACGACGCTAGGAGCTGCAGGCAGTGGGGTGGGGGGCTTGGTGTGTGTGAGCGAGCGAGACTACGGTGCAGCTGTTTCTGGGGGAGGGCGACTGGCGTGGTGGTGGAGGTCAAGGTGGTGCTTTTGGTAGGATGGGAAACGACGACGGCCGAGGCGAGCCCTGGCTCTCCAATACGGGTTCACGGCTGAATCCTGGTCCGTATTGCCTGGCCAGCGGCTGCGATGCAGGGACCTGGTGGCCAATGGACAGGATGATTCTTCCTGAGAGGGTGCTGGATGAAGAGACGACGATGCCGTGCCGGATGCTGTCTCTGCCGGGCCGTCACATGGAAGAATACACAAGAATACCCAGGTGTTCATGCTGCGATCTGCATATTCCCCCGCGTCTGCAGAGGGCATTTACTGTCATGTAATGTATGCGTTGGGCGAGAGGGGGGCGAGCGGGCTAAGGCTTGGTGGCTTCCTCGGACAACTTGGCCACACCTCGCTTGTATGCCGACAGCTCGGGGCAACGGCAGCTGAAAGGGGAAAATAAGTGGCAGTCCAAAAGGCTAAATAAGGAGCAAAGGAAAAAAAAAAAGTCCATGGGCAACTAATAACAGAATTGAGGGAAGGGAGCCGAGGAGGCTGGCCTCGGAACAGCAGAGAGCCGCAGCCAAGCAGCACACCATCATGACAACAGGTGGTGGGCGACAACCCACCTGTACGGAGAAGAGGCGCACAAGTAGCCAGGATATCAAGACTGGCACTCCGCTTTTCTGATCGGGATTTGAGCATCGCGGGCTTCTTGTTGGGCGGAGGATGTGGCACCATGGGTCACGGAATGGCGAGAGGGGAGGGTTATACGTGTAATCAGTTAATAGTCTACAGGCCGGGGTCAGCCGGGCATGGGTGCAGTCAGAGGCCAAAGACGTGGCACGGCAGGACAATGGCGGGCAGGAAAAAGAAGACGAGGAAGCAGAAGAGCGGCTGGTGCAAGTTGGTAGGTAACACTGCAGCGTAGCATACGGGAGGTTGGAAAGAAACAGCCTAGTGGTTTGTGACATTGCAATGGGCACAGATGGAGACTTGTTGGGGGCAGGAGAGTTTATGAGGTGAGCGTGGTGAGGTGACTGTATAGTTGATGGGGATTGGGATTGAGTTTGGGGGTGCATGTCGAGCTGCGCCAGTTTAGGATGGAAGTTTTGAATGAGGATCAAGGTAATCAATGGTGAATTTTTCAGACTGTTTCCCCCTGATACCCTCGACCACTGTTATCGCGGGCGTTGTCGACTTGGTGCAGACACATTGAAGCTGCTTGGCGATTGCGAGAGGGTGGATAGCAAAAGTATCGGGTACTTGCTTGGTCGATGGCCTGCTGCAGTGGGCATTTGCGCCACCCCCCGGCGGCGGAACCAGGTTCCAAGTGCATCCCCTCCCCCTGTCGTGTTGCGCGGGAGTCACGGCGGACGGGAATGCAGGTTTGCATACTTCTACAAGAGAGGGTAAACAGAACTGGGGAATATGACTAAGAAGACGAGCTAAAGTATAAATTTGAAGAGGGCAGATGAGAGGAGAGATGAAATCGGACAAGGGCCAAGATTGTTCTGTTTTCAAAATCATGTGTAGAATATAAGAAAAAGAAGCCTCGTTGCGAGGGAGACCACAGTGCGCGTCCAGGTAATCTCGGTGTCTACCCACAGACTGCGTGCGCTCAGTTCGGCGAATGGGGTTTAAAGTTTTTTTTGGCGTTGTTATTGCAGAGACGTGGAAGTGTAGGTACCTGGTACCTTTTGAAATCAAGGCACGACGATCCACATGGGAGGGGGGCTTTTGCTTTTACCATTTTAATTACAAGCTAGCAGCTTTTGGCAGCAGTTTCTACGTAGTAGCTTGCTTTAGCTTGGCACGTTGGCACGTTTTTGCCTGGCGCTGGCAGCGGGCGGCTCGTGTCAGGCGTGGCCCACAGCGGGTGATGCGCTGGAGCCTCGCAATTTACAGCGGCTCCAGCACCATGTAGCGTTCAGGCAGTGGGGGGGGGGGCCATCAGCATCAGAAAGCAACACCATGGACCATTTGCGTGGCCAAATTGGCCAACTCGGCTGGGTTTAATGCAAAACTGGTGTCCAGGCTAACCAAAAATACGCTGTCCAGCTGTCTTATACCCCTGACTGCTGATTGCTGGTGCTGTGCTTGTGCTGTGCTGGTGCACCCACCAAACTGTAACCCAACGGCCGAAAGGTCACCACTGTCCGTGTCTGCTAGGTACCTAGGTAGGTACAGCGCTGTATCCCCTATATTGGCCCAAATCACCGCTATAACCTTTCCATTCGTCTCCTTTTCCCCCGATTCTGGCTGGCTGGCTTGCTTCCTCTCGTATCTACCTACTACGTACGCTGTTGCTTGGGCTCCGCACACCAGCGCATCCTTCCTCCCCCAAGCTGAGCCTTGCCGCTGGCTCACGCTCAGCCCATCCCATCCACCCAGTCAAACCAGGCAAGAAATTCTCGTTTTGCTCCTCTTCCTCCTCCTTCCCACTTCCTCACCACCAAAAAAAAGCATCACCCGCTTCCCAGGGGCTCATCTGCTTTTCTGTTCAATACCCCGGTCTTTTTCTCTAAACCCATTCCTTTGCCAACATCTCGACGGACCCTTTCGTCCCTTGTTTTCTTCTCACCGGAAGAAGCATTGCAGAGGAATCGCTGGCTTCGCTGCCACAATAATAGCGCCGCTCTGCACCAGAGACACGCCCCGGAACCGGCACTCCAACCTGTCGCCAGCATTCCAGCGACAACCATTTTGCGCTTCTCAATCTCCCACCCAATTCGCCTGCTGCATCCAGAAAGAGCTTGTTTGACCAAAAGCTCCCATACCGCGTTGTCTCGCCCTATCTGGTCGCTTTCCCACGATAACAAACCAACTGCCTCGACCTCGTGTAAATTGTCACTCGTCACCGTCGTGCCAACGAATCCCTCAGCGACTGCCTTGCATCACGACACCCTCTTCCTCCTCAGCAACAACCTCACCAAAGGCCGTCTTTCTTGTTTTGTGCGACTGGAGTGTGTTTTCTTTCGTTTCTGCTTTTCGACGACGTGCGTTTGCTTACGGCCGCTTCTCCTCTTTATCCTCGATAACCGCCTCGCCGCTCCCGCTCGTGTCTTTCAGCAGCCTACAAGCCCCCGATTCTGCCCTCTGCCGACGATTGTAATGGCCCAGGACTCTTGAGAACCTCTCGATAATCGACCTTGTCTTGCATTAGCATCTCTCCTCAAAACATTCGTCGCCATGGCCCCTCCCGCAAGAGCCCGATCGCTCAGGGCCGGCCTCCTCCTGGGCTTGTCTGCCTTTGCTCGCCATGCAGCTGCTCTTGACCTCAGCTTCTGCGCCGACATCAATACCGCAACTGGCAGCACCAGTACGTGCACAACATCCTCTGGCTCAACTATTAGGAGCCATTTTGCTACCCATGTGCTAACACCGTCTCCAGATACTTCAAACCTTCAGAGTAACGGTCTCTGCCACGACTTTTGCTCCGGCTCCGTCTTTTCCATTACATATCAAGAGAATTGCTGGTGTGCCGACGACATTCCCGCCAAGAGCAACATGCTTGCCATGAGCGACTGCAACTTTCCCTGCCTCGGCTACCCTTACGAAAACTGTGGTGGCAAGGGCCAGGATGTTTACGGCTACGTCAGTCTCGGCCCTCAGCCATCCGGTACCAAGACCGTCGGCGGCGGCGGTTCCTCTGCCACCTCCAAACCCGTAAGTCCTTTACTATCTCCTGGCCTTTCACTTTTGTCACCTTCTTCACCGCAATTGCTCGTAACATCTTTACCCTCCAACGTCTAATTTGAGACGCTTCGTGACCCGCTCGTCCTCCGCTCCCTCGACCTCTCCCGCGTTTTCTCAGGCCTGGACCACAAGTTGGTGTTGGCAGGGGTAGTAACCAAAGAGTCCAGGCATCAAAAACAACAACATCAGCAAGGACCACACATGCTTCCTCGTCTACGTCCACGACGGAGTCGAGCTCTTCATTATCTGTATGACGACCCCCATGACGACGTCTATATGATGCAAGCGCCATCAATCCTCCACGTGAACCCCCGACGCCTGCGAGCCCACGACGTGACATGACGATATATATGCATCAAGTGACTATACATCAGTCAACGGCAATAGCAAGTAGCTATCCGTTTCTGGGCGACGCATCATTTGGTTGTGGTAGCAAAGTGGCTACCCGCCCAGCCATGAATGCACCAGAATCTAGCAAGTGGCTAGCCGGCCTTCTCGGCGAAAACGACAGCACACAGCAAGCAAGATGCAGGCGATCCAAACATAAATCCATCCCTCGAGCGGCGACAGCTCGCACAGAGCAATGCTGCTAGATGACTCTAAGACTTGTCACAGCAACTCTGTTTGCGTCCAAGCGGAGGCTGTCTGGCACTTTTGCTAAGCGCCTCATCACAAAAAGAGGCCTGGATGTTATGAAATCACATGCTGCTGGAATTTTCATGTCATGGCTCTCTGCAGGCGTCAACTTCATCGGTAAACAAATTCTTTTTGAATCGTAACTAACAACCGCCTTCTTAGACCAAATCCTCCAGTAACGTCGTTCAGACCGTCACTGTGGGCGGCACCACCATTATCGTGACGCCCACAGCCACCGGCGACCCCAGCAAAGACAATAAGCCTGTCCCAACTGGCAGCTCCGGCCTCGGCGGTGGTGCCATTGCCGGCATTGTCATCGGTGCCGTCGCCGGTATCGCCCTCATCGGCCTGCTCATCTGGTTCTTGCTGCGCCGTCGCAAGCAAAACGAAGATGACGAGTTCAGAGACGATCCTAGTGTGCGCGGCAGCTCGCGCGGCCGAATCGGCTCTCACCAGAACGACCTGAGCATAGCGGGCTCGGCTGCTTCCCCGGGCTCAGCCGGCAATCGTAGCAGCATGTTGCAGGTTGATCCTCGCATGGATCCTTTCAAGCAGGGACTGTACATGCGCAATGGCAGTGCCGAGAGCATCAACACGCTGCGAGACGACCACGACTACTCGAGACGCATCCAGGCGCCCAAGGTGCTGAGGGCCACCAATCCCGACCCTCAGTCGTGAGCCTGAGCTCTGGACGCGCTGGCGGTGCCACGCATCACCCGATATTCCTGCCTTTGGTGCAGGCTGTCAATTTCACACTTGAACATGATTTAGAGGGACCCAACCATGACGACGTACACGATTTCGATTCTGCGGTCTCTAGACCTTTACATACATTTATGGGCAGCGGCCGCTTGGCCACTGATTTGGATACGGCGCCAGCAGACCTTGGTGTAGCTGCCTCGCGGCGCTCAATGAGGCTCTTCTATGCCCCAAACGACACATTTTGAATAGAGAAGGAATTTGGCAGCCACTGTCCTTGATCAACCTGCTCGACACTGCGAAGTCGCTGGTGTTGAACAGGCTTGATAATATTTTTGGACAACGCGAGTGCTTGTATTTTGCGGTGTTTTGTTATATTTTTGATTTTGCATTGAGATCCTCTGACAATTACAAAGGAGGACTCGCCCAGCGGCAGAGGCATTGTACAATGCCCTTTTGGTTTTTGAGTATGGATATTGGCCCCATTTTTGAATCGGTGTCTCTTTTTTTTTTCTTGTTTGATTTTGCTGCTCAATTTTGTACATAGGAAGAAGAGAGTTGGCAAGAGAAAGAGGGATCATTTGGGAAAAAGGACGAGGAGGAAATATAATTTGTGTGGTATTATCTAGCGAATACAGTACATTGCACATTTACCGTGTTGTTGATTGTGAATTATCGTGTATATTTATTTGTGAATGTAATTGTGTTGCAAGTTTACAATGTCCACCTCGAGTCTGAGTTGAAGCTTTTGTAGCGGTAGGGGGTATCACGACTTGCCCAAACGGGACAGTTGTAGCTGTCAACATGTCTCTTCAATGACCTTGTGCGTGTCTTGGGTGCCACCGTCCCGTACCGTCCGTCTGTCCCGCCATCCATCCCTCGCTTCGTTCCTGGCCGCCGCATGATGTCGTGCGTGCGTGTGTGTGTGCACGGGGATTGATTGTGTTTTGTGTCAGAAAAAAAAAAGAAAAAAAAAACAAAAAAACAAAGCACCCCCTATGCATGCATGGCACTGTCCATTCATCCTCGCGTCGGGGGGCTCTCAAGGGTATTTATTTGTGTGTGTCTCTTTGTGTCCGAGGCCTGCGTGACTACAGGGAAAAAAGCAAACAAGAACTTGTCTATTGGGTGCGACAATGGGCTGCATGGTGTCGGAATTCTTTTGTTTCTTCTTGTCTCGGTTTTTGTTTTATTTTTTAGTACATTACGTCTTTTCGTACGTACGTCAATTATAACGGTAGAATCCTCCCCTGTTCATATTTTCAAATGTTTAAACAAGTGTTTTATTTTCATCTCTTACTTTCACCTCAAACATCTCTCTACTCCACGGGGTATACTCAACAGCTACCAATTACCTCTCCTCTGCTCCTTCTCCTTCCTGAAATATCCCAATAAACATCCCACTTTGATTCCGCCTAGCCTCGGTTGTTATTTTGTAAATTTTCCTGATTTATTGTCGTTTCAGTCGTGCCCAGAGAAGAAAACAAAATGTTAAAAAAAGTGTAGAAAAGAAGAAATAGAATTGAAATCGTTAAAAGCCCACAGAAAACAAGTCGCTAAGAAACAAAAGACACCCTCACCCATTGCGCATAATAAAAACAAAATCAGGCTAATTTAACGTGCCTGATGGGGAGGTTCCCAGATGGCCTGGCCAATGACGCCGTGCTCCTCGCCTGGGTAGTGCTGCTGCTGCTGCTGCTGCTGCGAGGCGTACGGGTTTTGCTGCCATGGTGTAGACTGACCGCTAGGTCGCTGAGTATATGGGTGTTCTTGTGGTCTGGTGTTAACATTATAGCGGCTGTCGCCTTCATATGATTGCAGGTAAGGCTCGTGGACTTGTGTGCGTGGCGGCGAGGGATTGCGAGAGTCTGCGCCCGTGGGACGAGAGTGCGGGTTGGTCTGCGCATGCTGCATGAGGCCGGCACTTTCCTCGCCAGTCATGGCGACATTGCCGTCGCTTTGGCGGGGAGGGCGAGCGGGAGCTTGGCCGTAGGGATTTTCGCCGCTGTACGGGCTGGAGCCGACAGGGTGCTCCTCCATGGTGGCGTTGGGGCGGTAGGCATCGTAGGAAGAGCCGCTGCCCTTGTGCTCATCGAGGTTGTCCATGTCATGGGCATCCTGACGGCGGTAGCTAATGTCTTCCTTGCGGCGACGGACACCGCAGAAGAGCCAGCGCACACCACGGCCAAAGGCCTTGATGAAGTCCCAAATATTCAGGGCGTCCCAGATGGCAGCAAAGCCCATGAAGCCACCCTGAGGGTTCTCAAGCTCGATGGGAATAGCGCGGGTGTCGCCCTTTTGCAGGTCGGGGCTCGGATAGTAGCGAGGCTGAGCACCATACTGAGTGTAGGGCTTGTACGGGAAAGCCCAGAGATGAAGCAAAGCGAAAGCGGCCATTTCAACGCAGAGGAGAAGAGCAGGGATGCCGACCTTGATATCGGGATAGGCGAGGACCTTGTTGGGGTGGACAATGTGAAGCGTCGAGGTGCCGACGGAAATGGCCGAGGCCTGCCAGAAAGACAGGAAAACAACGAGCTTGATGGCGATGATTTTGATGAGCAGCTTCTGCTCCTTGAGAGCTTCCTTGAGCTGGATGTAAACCTGAATGAGGCAGAACATGGCAACCGTGACTGCAAGGGCGTTGAGGACAATGATCCAGATGTGGGCAAAGACGGGGCTGTTGGAGCTTTCGCAGTACTTTTCAAAGTACTGAGAGACGACGGCCGAAATGGTCATGGCGACGCGGATAAAGCAGTAGTGGTAGACACCGATCCAGTTGATGTTGAACCAGGTGAGGCCGCTCTTGGGGGTGCGCCAGGGACCGCGCTGTCCGCCGCAGCACTTGGCAAACCAGTTGACGGGCATGACCCAAGGCTTGATGGGGCGCATCTCGCGGAAGAACTCTTTCTGGGAGTGCAGATCCGGAGCGACATAGTGGCAGAGGAGGGCGAAGAAGGACGCAATGGCAAAAGCTTCGTAGCAATCGGAAATGACCTGAAAGTAAATGGCATGTCGGTACCACTGGATCTGGAGGAAAGAGGAGATGGCGTAGACGGGGACCATGAAGAGAATGCGGATAATGCTGGGGAGGGTTAGCTAGGATGAAGTGCAAGGTCCGAGGCTGAGGCGAACTCACTATCGCTGTTCACGGGGTTTAGTGTAGTGAAGAGCGTGCATCCAGGCGAGGTATAAGCTGAGGAGGACGGCAATGAGAGTGCATGCTGCGCCAATGATGCGGGCGAGCTCGTGGAAGGTGAGGTGACCAACGATTTCGATTTCGGAACCGGGTTCGACTGCGAGGGTCAGCTTGGGCGCGACGCGATGGGAAACAGTTGGTGCATACTCCTCAGATGCTCCAACGTGTTGTTACACGTCAGATTCATCTTGATGGGGGGTTGCTAGCTTGGCAGCCAGCAGTTGCGTGCGGCGGATGTGTATAGAGGGTGGTGTGCCGAGTAAAGTATCTCGCGGGCGCAGCGAGGCTGTAGCGGTACTCGGCGGCGAGGCGCAGTCGGGTGCGGATTACGCAACAAACGATCGCAACGGGCGCGCGCAGACGTGACAGAGTTGGGCAGCGCGTTGGAGGAACAGGCGGCTGTTGCTAATGAAAAGACGGGACGATGCGGCAAGCGGAGCGGGTTTCGGTCAAAGTAACTTTGTCGCTGTGCGTTTCGGATGTGTAGTGGTGTCGCGAGCAGGCGTTTGCAGAGCAAGATCTTGCCAAGGGATCAAGCCACGGGGACTGTTAGACAGCGTAGATTGATGATCAGCGCTCGCGTCGGATAGCAAAGCCGCTGAATGTCGTCGTCGGGTCGGGAGCCAAGAGATGCTGTGGCAGCGGGAAAGGCGACTTGGCAATCGGGGGCTGGGGCTTTGGTCGGGATAAGCTTTCCGGGAATGCTGGTGGTCGGGAAACGGCTAGACAGAAGAAGATGGAGAGGATGACATTAAAGGTGTGAGAAAAGCCGTTAGAAAAGACCCGAGGATGCAAATATGCGAATGCGAATGCGACGATGCGATGATGATTGAAAACGCAAGGAAAAAAAAGATATTAATAAGAAAAAAAAGAAGAGACTAGGAAAACAGAAACAGTGAGCTGGTGAGACGGGCGAGGGTTTGGGGAGGAGGGAAGGAAAAGGGAAAAAAGTTGGCAGAGCAGGGAGTGAAGCTGGGCTACGAGCCAAGGTGGTTTGGGGTGGTACTGAGCTAGAGAGGTACGAGGGGTGCTGGAAAGTTACAGTGGACAAGTGGTTGGGCGGGTACCTGGTAGGGACTCTCCAGCGGCCCGCTGTTTGGCTGCCTCTTCAGGTACAGCACGAGTAGCCCCAGTTTTGTTTTCGGTACCTCGGACCGCTAAAAGGGCAAAAAGGTTCGCTGAGTCTCTTGAGGATGCCCTGCACCAACCTACCAAGGTACATGGGTGGTGATAGGTACCTACTACCTAGAAATTCCAGTCAGCCCTGCCTCTCGGGTGGCAGCCACTGAGGCAGATCGGGCTCAAATAGGACTCCGTCAGGCTACTTATTACTGAGCACGAGTCCTCACACTGGCCGAGTTGTAGTTGGATGTTCGTCTCGGAAAGTGCCCCAAACAGCAGCAGAGGGCCATGATGACGACGCACAGCCACCCTTCGCACATAGGTAGGTAGGCTATGCGACTGCGTCTCACAGTGTACGACACTACAAGGGATGAGGATGCGCAATGGACAAAAAGAAACTCTCCGACACATTCACTTCAATCTTACCGTCTCTTCATCTTCAATCTCGACATTTGCTGCAAAGTGCGCAGCCAAGACTGCCACATCCTTCGGGCCGCTGTGAAATCTCCGACGCGTGACGCCGCCTACCTGCCAAGAGGGGACCCTGTCTATCCATTCCCCCACCAGCGGTAATAACCACCGCCCGTCTGGCAATATCCTCCACATGCACTGCACTCCCTAGCAAAACGACAGCCCCAGTACACGACCAAGCTGTCTGTGCGAGCCTGATCAATAATCCTCAGTCACCCTTGGTTCGCCAAACTCGTGTATCCGAGCCTTGACCTCGAAATCATCAGACAACCCAAACTTACAGAACCCTCACACAAAATCTCTCCAGCCGCCCGTCCATCTTGTAGTGGTTGCAGACCTGTTTCAGGGGTCTGAGTACCAGTTACCTAACTAGCCTGCGAGGCTGTGCCAGGGAGGCTCAAGATTACCCATGACGTATTTCCGGGCCCTCGTTAGCGCCTCACTGCCCACCACACACCTCACCAATACCATAAGCCCGAGAGGCACCGTTTGAAAACAAGAAGAAAAAAAGAACCCGACAGTTGGGGATGTATTCTCGCTTATTGATAACAGCATCGATAACCGAGAAATTTCTGTCTGCTAAGCGACATGCTTAATGCAAACGTTCAAGTAGTGCTGCTGCTGATGCTGCCTACCTATGCTGCGTACAATCACCACCTCCCTCTTGTATACAAGCCAGCCCAACACCAAATACCTGCAAGCTTTCAAACTATACAATATCCAAACGCCTCTCCTGATGCATTTTCCATATTTCCTTCTCTACATTAGCCGACCTGACGCCGTTTTGCAGTCCGCTTCGGCAGACGCCTCGATGAATCCCGCCAGCCTACATCGTGCCCTCGCTCCATCCATCCTCCTTGGGTATCACCAGAGTATTCGGGAGAAGAAAGAAAAAAAAAAAGGTCGCAACTCGAATGAAATAAAATTTTGTAGTAAAATAATAACATGTGTCGTCCCTTCAAACGCCAGGAATAATTGCAAACGTTCTTTTTGTGCAGCCTCTCTTCCAACTTTCCTCCATCTTCGACTCGAAATTTCGCAACACATTCTTTTCGTAATGGTACAGGTTTGTCTCCCTCCTTCTTCTTTACATCTTGAATTGATGTTTCCTTCGACTCTCTTCTAAAACTTCAGCGTCTCGGTCGCTTCTCTCCCCTGTCGTTTGATAGGTTGCCCATCCCCTCCTCGCTGCGTCTCTTGCGTCCTCGATCCTCGCGGTGTCCGCGTTCGTCGGATCTTGGGCCCCCGCCGCTGCCACGACCACCACTGCCGCGATTGTTGTTGCTATGGCCCGGCCAGTCTGGTCCTGCACCAGGTCCACGGGGTCCTTGGGGCTGCTGCTGCTGCTGCGGCGGCGGCGGCGGCGGTGGCGGCGCCTGCTCACCAGCGCCCTCTCCGCCCATGGAGCGTCTGTCGCGATACTCGCCGTGGCCGCTCTTGCCATCGCGCTCGTGGCCACGGCCGTGTCCTGAGCGGCCAGAACGGTCCCGGTTGTTGTTATTGTTGTCCCGGTAGCCTCGGCTCTGCTCTCGCCCGCTGCCTCCCTCGCTGTTGGCGGGACCTTTGGGCGCATCGATCCAGCGCCCATGCTCCTGCGCTGGTGTTGAAGGCTGCGAGCCGCCGGCGAGCACCTGCGCGTCCGAGTTGCCTCCCAGCATCTGTCGACCCTGGCCTTGCCTTCCGTGACTGCTGTTGCCACGACCGCTGCTGCCCGTAGAGGCCTGCTGGAGGGCATTGTTGATGCTGGCCATTTGGCGACCCCGATGTCTATCGGATGGCGCCGAAGGCCCAGTCGGAATGTTGCCATCCCCACGATTCTGCTTTGGTGGCGGGCCCGGAGGAGGCGGCGGCGGAGGAGGCTGACCTGCTTTGTTGTCAATCTTGGCCAGGCGGTCCGGGTGAACGCCGCTCGGTGCACCCGCGTTGTCGCTGGCCGATCCGCCTGGCTTTCTAGACTGTCCGCTCTGCGACGGCGCAGCCGATCCGGGCGTGTTGGGCTCATATCCGCCTCGGCGCCCGCGTCCAGATGCTGGTCCCGAGGGGGGTTGTCGTTCGGCCGTTGGCGTTTGCGTCTGTTCTGATGACCCGGGGCGGTTGTCCTGTTGAGCAGCTGGCCCGGTGGGGGTTCCCTGTTGTCCGCCTCTAGCGGCACCCCGGCCGCGAGGCCGAGGGCCAGATGGTGTCTCCGGTCCGGTGGGAATAGGATTCAGTCTGCCATAGTTGGGATCTTGATAGCCCCCATGGTGTCTCTTTTCCGCATCAGGGCCTCGAGGTGCTCCGTAAAACGCCTCGCCACGCTCTGGGCCCTTATCACCACGGAAGGAGCCAGATGTACCCGGGGACCGCTCGCGGTTGCGGCCCTGTGATCTGTGGTCAGCGCCGTCGCCCCGCCCGTGGCGCTCGTCAAAGTTGCTGGGCGTTCCAGTGGCGCTTTGCTCGCCATGACGTCCAGCGCGCCGGGGCGACTGTGTTCGCGGAGTTCGGTCACGATCGCGGCCATCGTTTCTACCAGACCGGCCTGATGACTTGTCTGTGCGCTGCTCCAGCAGGGCCGCCCTCTCCGGGTTAACGTTGGCGATGTTGGTCGCTTGCTCCGATCGTCGCGGCTTCGAGCGTTCTGAATCTTGTCCACCACGAGGAGTCTTGACGGGCTCGTCTTGCGCAAACAGTGCAGCGCGTGCTGGATCCATCATGGGCTCAACCGCAGTTTGAGGGGCGGGCGAAGGAGCTGTCGCTTCATCGTTCCCACGGGCTCCTCTAGAACCTCGCGGTTGTCGTTCCTGTTCCCTGCCTTTGCTGCCATCTCCGCTGGCGCCATCGCGCTGTCGTTCGCGCTCGCTCCGGCTGGCTCGACTCTCGTGAGAATCGCGACCTTCTCGTCCCTCCCGAGGCTCGCGCTGGCTTCTACCTCCTTCTCTGCTTTCCCTTCCCTCGCGGCTGTCCCGTCCTTCTCTCCCTTCTCTCCCTTCTCTGCCATCGCGTCTCTCATGGCCGCGCGACTGGTTAAATCGCTCCGGCGTATAGTGACCGGGGATCGGGACATCAGGACGTGTGGGGAGATTGGGTCTGTCAGGGAGGTTGTGGCCTCTATCACCTTTGGACCCCGTCTTGGGCGTGGATGAGCGTGATTGACCTGATGCTGAGTTGTCTTCTTTCGCTCCATCACGCCCGCCTCTGGTCGGTCGGGCAGGCAAGTTGTCTCTGCCTGGACCGGTCGGCGAGGTGCCCGACTTTCTCTGCTTCGAGTCTTGAACCTCCCCATCCTCCTCTTCCCCGGCCTTGGAGACATTCTTGGTCCCGCCCGGCTTGAAGTCTGGGGCAGTAGCCCGAAGACCCGGGCCGGGCTTGTCGTTTGGCTTGGCACCCACATCTGTGTTGGTTCGGAATACCTGTACAAGAACCCATTTTGACTTTCTTCGTTGCAGCTCCGAAAGGGCACCCTGTGCCGCAACAGACAGGTCTACGCGTCCTCCAAGCTCATTGTCGGGCGACGTCTTTTGTGCGGCTTCCTGCTGCGAAATTTTCTGCAGCTGCGTCGAAAACTGAGAAGCCATGAAATCAATGGCTGGGAAGAAGTCGACAACGGATTTCAGCACCGTGATGGCATTTCGGATGTGCATCCATTCGCTACCGCCCAGGCAAGACTTCAGCGCACTATTCAGATTCTTGTGCCAGCCGAATAGCAAATCTCGAAATTGCGGATGCTCTACGAATGTCAGAGGTTTTCCCTCATCATCCAGAGTAAGTGAAAACCCGCGGCGGCCATTCTCGCGTGAGCCAATCCCTTCTGTCTCATATGCGCCCTGTGGCTTTTGATCCTTGGCATCCCTCGGATTCCTGAAGCCAGGCGTGGGGGCATTCTTATGCCATTTGGAGAGGTCTTGAAGAATGAGCTTGAGGAAGCGACCCAGATACTCAGCCTCGCGGACACTGCAAGTGAATATCAAGGTACGCAGCCGGTTGGCGTTGAAAAGTCGGTTATATAGCGACATGAGCTTGAAACCTGGCGCGTTGTTGTCATGCAGTGACTTGATGAAGCGGAAAGTGTATTCGGTGTCAGCTGGTGAAAGAAGCACGCGAGGGAGAATACACTGCTCGAGGAGCACATCGGATATCGCATCGGCCTTGGCAGTAGGCACGAAAGACGATTGGAATAAGTTTGTGAGGTATCCATTCCAGTTGGCCTGGATCTTTACGTGCTTTTTGCGATCTTCCAAAAGATTGATTTGTAGCTGAGTCAATTCCTTTCGCTTCTCCGTGCGCATTTCTTGGCTTCGACGTGACATGTCAGACCGATCACGCAAAAGCGCGGATTCCTCGGATTTGAGGCGATCGGCCTCCGACTTGTAGATGTCAGTCGGACAGAAGATGTCACCCAGTTGAAGGGCCCAGAATGTCGTGACAAGTTCTGGAGTAATCTTCTCCCAGACTTCAGGACGGGCGTTTGCCTTGACAACGTCAGTGATTGACTGCAGCGAGGCCCTGATGTGGACAACCTGTCCTTGATTCTGGTCAACCACCGCGGCCGTATCCGGGGTAGAGTCATCCACTGAAGTCTTCTCCGCCATGGCCAAGTCACCGTCCTTGTCGGTCTGCTCCTCTGTGTTCCAGTGGAACACGCGCTGTGAGAGGCTAGCACGGCCGATGAGAAAAGCCAGACTAACATCAAGGCCGTATGACTGCATCAATTCTGCGATCGAGGGCACAATTGCGTCGAATTGGGGCTGTTCAAGGTTTGTCCACAGAAAGTCGAGATATTGAATGAGCGTTTGATGAGAGTCGTCAATGATAGACGAAAGGAACTTGAGATGCGCTTCATCTTCCGGAATCTGGAATATTGTGGCTTGTCGGTATTGGGCCAGATTGATGAGTAGACGTGCAGCAAGGCCAGAATCGGCCAGAGCTTCGATGAGACGCTTCGAACTCTTGACGTTGTCGTATCGTTTGTCACCGCCTCGAATAAGGGTGTGTTTGCGCAAGGAAAAGAAGCCCGCCATGGACAGTATTTGGTAGTCAGTGAAATCGATCAAGTCGACAATACCGCCCATGGAAGAGATGAGTTCCTTGAGAATGATGAGGTCGGTCGAGTTGCCGTGGAACAATTGGTCGTTGACGTAAAGCAGCACCGGGGTGGCGTTCAAGAGAGTATATCGACGGAATACCTTGCCAGTGAATCGTGACAAGGCTTGCAGCCATTTGCTCGTCGTCAGAGCATGGTCCGCCTGTGTTCGGCTTCTTGATTTACCGAGTGAGTTCATCAGCGACCAAACGAGAACATCGTACGACAAGTCTGTGAAGTATTTGGCACACTCTACGAATGCCTCAATGAGGTTAGGATATGATTCCAGCTGCTCGAATGCGACCCTGAAGACAATACCCGGCGATGAGTAGCTGGTCTTTGCCAGCTGCTTCGCCATCTCGCTAAGATTTGTCAGAGACACACGCTTCATCGTGCCTCTTGTCTCTGCAGTGGCTCTGGCGAATGCTGTGCGCATAGCAGGGAGTCGGGAGATCTGCCCCTCGAACCACTCCGCGTACAGAGCGTAGCGAGTGGTAACGGGATAGTGCTTGAGAAGATCCCAGATGGCATTCACGACGCCAGCGTTGGCCTTGGTGTGGCTGAGAGCCGGGAGAAGTAGTCTCTTGAGCAGATCGTGCCATCTCTTGAGATTTCCCTCGGAGCCGTCTTGGGCCAAGCTCATGCTGCCGATACTGGCAAGCTTGCAGAGAAGTGCCTCGTCTTTGCCAATGCAGACACCTGAGATGTTGAGGAAGGTATTGCAGAGCGTAAACACATCCTCGACGGTCTGGCACACGGGAATGTGGTCGGACCATTCATCCCAGTAAAAGCGATATGTCTGATTCTCATTGGTGTCGTATTTGTCGGGGAACGGCCAGCGCCAAAATTTCTTCGGCGGCAGACGAGTTAGCTTGACGCTGCCTTTGGGAATACCAGACTGGTCAATGTCTGGCACAAACTTTGTAGGGCACGTAAGGTCGGCATTGGATGTCGCTTTGCTGGCGTTGTAGACTTTCTCGACTGAGACGTTCAGAATCCGATGGATCCGATTAAGAACTTCTGGGAAAGTCTCAGGTATCCAAGGGAAGCGGCCCAAGATGAATAATGACTCTGGGATGGCGCCGATGGTCAACAACTGTATTAAGAACGAGACCTTTTGCTCGAGTGGCTCTGGTAGCTTGGCCTTGGCCTCTTGCTGCTCCTCAGACGTTTGCTTCGTTTCGGACTCAATTTTCTTGGGAGCCTCTTTACGCACGGCATTGGGGTTGTCGTCGTCACCTTGCGGTAGAACACCAGCCATGAGCAGAGCGTTCATTCCACCTCCCCTAGAAGCGCGCTCTTCCTCTTCAATCTTTTTCAACTCCTTTTCTCTCACCTCCTCCATCTGGTCATCCACGGGGGAAAGGTGTGGGTACAAGTCCGTAAGTGAGATGAAGCCAACCTTGACCAGCAGGGCGGCCAGGTATAACAGGTTGGCTGGCAGGACATCAGCCTCATCTCGCAGTTCTGAATTGTAGAATCGAAGCTTGAATCCGAGCAGTTGAGCTGCAACACGGTTACCTGGAGGGGGTAAGGTGTTTGTTTCCTTTATCCACTGCTGTTCAAAATCCAATGAGCCGTCTTGATTGCTTTCGCCATTCGTAACCAGCGCGGCTTGAATTGCTTGTCCGGGCACCTGGCGACCGCCAAGCTCGAAAAAGGCGGACAGGTGAACTTCCCTTGCACGATTCCAAAACTCCACATCGCGCAGTTGCTTAGCTTCGGCATTGGCCGCCTCATCTTCCGGACTGGTCATCCAATCGGAGTAGTCAGGGTTAGCCCAAGTGGGAAGACCAGAGGAGTAAGCAGGTGAATTGAGCTTCAGTTGCGAGCGAGGCCACCAGGAACTGATTCTCAAGAACTTGACGAAAAACTTGTATTGTTTGATTAACACCGCCGCGGCGACATCAAGAGTCACGTCCAGGACTCTGCCAACATCCAAATCAAATGTGCCAATCAAGGCCTTGACTCTTTCAAATGTATGTTGCGCGAGCTCGGGAGGGGGTGGCGGTACACTGCTTGTAGTGAAGAGTTCGGTGATGAGCTTGGAGTAACCTTCTGACTCTTCTCTTAGCAGGTTGTAGTTGGCTTGGCGATATAGTAGGTTGGTGGCTTGTCGGACACCTAATCGCGCAAAAGTATCGCGAATAAGGCCAAGCTGTTGCAGTATGGGCGCGTCTAAGACTTGGCGCATAAGCGTAGGAGAGACACCCGTCGCCATCAGAAACTGTCGCAGAACCGGGTGGTAGAGGTCGGAGTCGTTGTCCATGACAATGGCCAGAGAATCGAGGAATAGCGTATGAGGGGCAAACGTAAATGATTCCTTAATCACTTCCGCATTCTCGTCGCCAATAATTCCTCGGACACATGTGCCAGCCTCTTCGGGTGACAGTTTACCGGCCAAGACGGCATGGATGAACTCTTGAAGGAGGCTCGAGAGCTCCACGACATCAATGTCTTCGCGTGCCTGAACACCGCGAGAGACAACATGCTCTCGTCCAGCCGCGGCCCAGTTCGCCACCTGCTCATCTGTTATTATCTCGAAGTGATAGTTAGAAGGCTTCAGTGGCTTGAGAGGCTCGGATTCACGTGGCCGCTGAGAAGGCCGCGTGGCAGTCGTTGGCTCAAGGGGAGCTTGTGCCGGGGCGGATTTGACGGGTGACGTGGGTGCATTCGCTGTAGATGGTCGTGAAGACTGAGATGGAGCTTGTTGCGGGCCTGAACCCTGCCGTTGGCGAGTAGGCGATGACTGGTTGTACGGTTGGGCTTGCTGCCCGTTTCGGCCGTGGCCATGCGACGACTCCCGTCGGCCGGAGGGACCACGATTTCGATTACGGCCTCTATTATTGCCGTCGTCTCTTTCGTGATGCCCCATGGTCATGTCCGCGGGTCGGTGTGGTGAAGGGCGGCCAGCCTCGCCACCAGAGGAAGGTCGATCGGATCTCTTGCGCTTTGGAGGCATCGCAGCTCGAAAGTGCAAGGTAACTATGCAGTTAGATCATTGGCGCACGAAAACGATGCTTCTGAGTTATGGAAGACAGGCGACAGAGGAGAATGAGACGGTCGTGCAGAAAGAAGAGGGGGCAGGCCGTCTGTTTAAGAAAAAAATGGATGTGCTTGTCAAGGTCGTACAGCAGGGCAGAAAACGAAGACGGTCGGCATCCGGTGAAGTATCACGAGGTAGCTCAGACCAGTAGACACGTCGCCAAGGTGTATCTCAATGAACCCAGTGCTGTGCCAGTCTCTGCGTCGCCCGTGCAGCTGCGTGTCGTGGTGCTTGAAGCCTGTCGCAAAGGCTGATGGGCAAGCTTCAGCGATATCTGGCTTAGCGATGCCTGAACGGATGCGCGCGACGGCGAGAGCTTGGCGGGCGCGCACAGGCCAGGCAAACGGAGGCACGGCGGCACGTGACGAGCAGCGCGAGAGGAAGTGTTACCTGGAGAAGCTACGTCAGTATAAAAGGATAAGATGGAAGAATGTCTTAAAAAAAGATGGTTGGTAGATCTCTGGTTCTTTTATCAGCTATATTATATCAATTGCAAATTCACCAAATTCCTCTGCCTATATTCATCTGCAATAGATGTGGTCAACTACAACTTGACCTCAGCCCAACCCAGCCCAGTAGCTATAGTTAGGTGCCTTGCAGCTGGCGGCTTTTAGCGGCCATTTAGTGGGCATTAGTCACAGAAATCTACAGTCCACTGTCCCAAAGCCTTTATCGGAAGCTCGATTGCGCCATTCGAAAAGGTTTCCTTCTCCATCAACTTTCTCATTTCATCTTCAATTGTGACTCAGATACATTCACTGGATCTCATATCAGCAAACATCGACCTCCTAATCCTCTCCCAGATTTTCTCCCGGAAAACAACATTGCGGAAAGCATCTTCACACCCGCGCCTGCCCCGCTTCGTCCATTGCAGCGACATCGCTGCCCCTCGGTAATATGGCTCAAGACACTGCCAGCAACGGCACAGCAAAGCCGCAATACGGTCAGTATTTCAAACAGCACGGGCTTGACAGTTCACGTCATTCTCCTCTCAGAAGCCCCTTTCCCCATTGAAGAATCGTTACTGAATACCTGTAAGAAAGACGGTCGTCGCAGCCTGAAAACCCATTCGCTGCGTTGATTCCAGACCAGGACATTGCCATTATTCCTGAATTCACATTGGAATCAGGCGCAACTCTGCGAAATGTCCCAGTTGCCTATACAACTCGCGGAAAACTCTCGCCCAATGGCGACAATGCCATGGTCATCTGCCATGCCCTGACTGGCAGTGCCGACGTTGGTGATTGGTGGGGGCCTTTGCTGGGCGGCCCTGGTCAGGTCTTTGACACATCCCGATTCTTCATTGTCTGCATGAACAGTCTTGGTAGTCCATACGGCTCGGCTAGTCCTGTCACCGCGAAAGATGGGGACCCTTCTCTGGGCAGATATGGTCCCGAGTTTCCACTAACCACCATTCGCGACGATGTTCAGTGAGTTACCTGCAGTCACGACGATCGAGTCATGTTGCTAACAAGAATAGTCTACACAAGCTTCTACTTGATGAGCTGGGCATTAAGCAAATCGCAGCCGTCATTGGCGGTTCCCTGGGGGGCATGTTTGTCTTGGAGTGGGCTTACTTTGGCAAAGACTATATCCGCTGCATCGTCCCGATTGCTACCTCAAGCCGACACAGCGCTTGGGGGATCAGCTGGGGAGAGGCGCAGAGACAAAGCATCTACGCTGATCCCAAATACGACGATGGCTACTACACATTTGAGGATCCACCATCGACAGGTCTCGGCGCTGCCCGCATGTCTGCGCTGCTGACCTATCGCAGCCGCAACTCCTTTGAGGCGCGCTTCGGACGCAATATTCCTGATGCTTCCAAGGTGCAAACAATCCGTGAGCGACCTCGTCCGGCAACCCCGTCTGAAGCTCACTTCCACATTCATAACGATGGTCACGTCGTCAAGCGCACAACAACGCCTCGCAACAACAGTGAGAGCAGCTCAAGACAATCGCCGATCGGCATCAATGGCAAGCAAACTATTGTCGACTCGCTGGATCCCCAGTTTTCGGGCCCGAAGAAGGTGGCAAGCCTGACTGGTGGTGAAGATCTGCCTACCTCGACATACTTTTCGGCTCAATCATATCTACGTTATCAGGGAAACAAGTTCGTCAAGCGATTCGATAGCAATTGCTACATTGCCATGACACGCAAGCTCGATACCCACGATGTCTCGCGAAACCGCGCCGACACGATCGCAGAAGCTCTCGCCTTAATTGAGCAGCCGACTTTGGTGCTCGGCATTGAGAGTGATGGGCTCTTTACTTTTGCCGAACAGCAAGAAATCGCTGAGCATGTCAAAGACGCCCGACTCGAGCGCATCGAGAGTCCTGAGGGTCATGACGCATTTTTGCTTCAGTTCGAGCAAGTCAATCGTTACATTCTCGCATTCCTCAAAGAAGTTCTCCCTGACATTATGAACAAGGAGGGTACTGCGGTTGAGGAGGTGGGGGTTGGCAAGATCACCAAGTCGAGCACCTTTGGTGAGGCGGAGGTGGAAGACATTACCGCGTGGTAAAAAGTGGCAAAGGATAAAAGCATAGAGTGCAAGGACACTTAGACGGTATTTGGTAATTGATAAGGATATTTTTTGGTAATAGATACTTGGTTATGCATTTCTTCAACATGTCTGGCCTTGCGGTTGACCAAAATCATGGATGGAAAAGGGTGTAATGCACTGTGAGCCGTCAGTTTGGTTTAGGCGAGTACTTCCGCTGAATGCGGTTGTTTCATTTCTTCAAGATTGAAGCCGGGTAAGAGCCACTGGTATCGCGCCCAAAACAACCGTAATATCTTAATCTGTGCCTTCTTCCAGCACACGATGATTCTACATGCGTCCATCAACGAAGTATGATAGCTGAAACACCGAATTCCACAGTTGGATTATCAAACCAATGCTATATCGTCCCCCCCTGGTCGTTCATTCTTTGAAAGGCAAGAAAAATAGCAGAATCATGTTCTTTTAACAGCAACCAGCTACCAGGTGGCAAAACTTCACAGGCCCACGTCACGAGACTAGAACAACCGCGATGTCCAAGGCGTCACTCTGACCCACGATTGTTCACGGGTGGGAGCATTTCAAATCATCAATCAAACAGTCTATTGTGGAGATAGCTACAAGAAAGCTGAGTTTATACCTGGCCAAGCCGAATCTGAACTTTGATGAACAAATCGATACGCGTCTTGCTTGCCCACTCGGCGTCGCGGCGGCTCTTGAGGAGCAGAATTCGCTGCTGCTTCAAAGGCATGCCCAGAAGCAGGGCTCTGTCGCTTTCGCGCATTTTTCCGAGCTGCATCTGCGCGAGATGCAGCTGCTTGGCCAGTCTCTTCGAAGTGCCGCCTTCGTCGTGCCCGGCACGTACGACATCTCGTCCCACGTCGCCACCTCCCGCGCTTCCGGCGGGCAATGAACCATTCTTCCTCGATGTAGTCTTTGATCTGTCTACCATACGGGGACTCTTGGCATGATTGCGATGCGACAAGATTTTGCCAGAGGGTAGGCGTATGGCGTCGTGCATAACAACGGGCTTGCTGGTCTGGTCTGAGTCCGACGCCTCCCAGTCGTAAAAGTCGCGGTACTCGGAATTTTCGCGGCAGAGGTCGAATCGGCAATGGTTTTTGCCTACCATGTGCTGCTGCGCGCCCTCGAGCGAGCTGCGCGCGGAGCCGCAAAAGAGGCACTCACGATACCCAAAGACGACGAGGTGCAGGTACTTCACCAGCACCTCCTCTTCAACTAGGAGCTTGTCCTGTTCTGGGATGAGAAAGCCGTGGGTCAGCCGCATATGATTGAGATTTTCATCGAAATCTGCCGCGCTGTAAGAACAGAAGAGGCAACAGGCGGGTTTGAAAGGTGGGCATTCTAGCGTCTCATAATCGCTGTCGCCGCTGGCTTCTTCGAGGCCAATTTTGATGGCACTGCATATCGGTTAGAGTGTATTCTCTAATAACTTGGTATTGAATTGCATACTCAAGATAAGAGTCTTTGTAAGGTACTGCATGATTGTACGTTGGTGCAGACGTGCTCATTTAAGGGTGCGAAGAAAGAGTTGCGAGTTGCAGTGTCGAGGCGATGTGCTCGACGTTTCCGTGGTGATTACAGACACCACTGATATTTGGGTTTACAGTTTTAAAAAATGTGAAGAGACAGTTTGGTTAGGGTTTTATAAAATTGTGTGTCCCTGGTATGACTCAACCGAATCTTCGCGCAGCCTGGTTTTCTCGTCTTACTACTTTTGCTGCAATTGGGGCTGTCCAATAATCTGGGGTACTAAAGGCCAAAAACAGCAGGTGCAGTATTAGATGAATTTCTTGGCCAATAGAAATATCGCCGAAACGATCATTTCTAAGTCTAGCGTCAGGCGCGTGGCTTGTCAGCCTTGAGTAACACTTCGTGGGCACTTCGTCAGCACCCACGCAGCCTGATTCAGGGCTTTGGGGGAAACCTGAACTTTCCCCTCCACAAACGGTTTTTTGTCAAGTAAAGTTACATTCGATCCATTCAATTAAGTACGAAGCGATTTCAGGCCACGCTCAGACTACCATGGGTGATCGCGATGCGTTCTCGGGCGATATCAAGCCTCGTCATTATGATCTGGGTCTAACAAACCTCGATCTTGAGAAGTGGACATATGATGGCACCGTAAATATTGTCGCCAACTTCGGCGCAGCAACTCAATCTATTACTCTGCACGCAACGCACCTGAAGTTTCTCAGTGCAGAGGTGCTGGTTGGAGACAAGGCTGCCGCCGTGGCGACAGCTTTTGAGGCCGATGACCAAAAAGAGACTGTCACCATCAGACTCGACAGAGAATTGCAGGCCGCCGAAGAAGCCACAATTTCTATTTCTTTTCAGGGCATCATAAACGATGAGCTCTCTGGGTTCTACCGCTGTGGATACAAGCCGGCTACCGCTCACGTTGCCTCTGTGCCCAGAAATGAGGATGGGACGCATTTTGTTCTTGCTACCCATTTACAGCCGGCATACACACGACGCACCTTTCCTTGCTTCGATGTTCCCTATCTAAAGGCGACATTTGCTCTTTCGATTGAAATACCGTCGGATATGGCAGCCCTGAGCAACATGCCTATCCAGAAGACTGCTGCTAGTCAGCGAGCTGGGTGGCAGGTGGTTTCCTTCGAGACTACCCCAATCATGAGCACTTATCTGTTGGCTTGGTCAGTGGGAGACCTTGGATATGTGGAAGCATTTACAGAAAAGAGCTACAACGGCAAGCCTGTTCCGGTCCGTATCTACACGGTTCGAGGCATTGAGAACCAGGGCGAGTATGCTCTTGCAATGGCGCCCCGCGTTATTGATCTCTACAGTGAACTTTTCGGCATTCCTTACCCGCTGGAAAAGATGGATATTCTTGTAGTGCCGGAATTGCCTATGGATGGCATGGAGAATTGGGGGTTAATCACTTCTAATCCGTCAATGGTAAGCTCATACCACAATCGTTACGTGCAACTTGCTCCTAACTAGTTAAAAAATCCAGATGCTGTTCAACAAAGGAGAATCAAGCGAGTCCGCAAAGTTCGGCATCGCGGACAATGTTTGCCACGAGCTGGCGCACCAGTGGTTTGGAAATTTGGTCACCATGGAATGGTGGAACGAGATCTGGCTCAACGAGGGCTTCGCCACATGGGTTGGAAATTACACCGTGAATGTTCTCTTTCCACAGTGGGATGTTTGGGGAGACTTTGCCAATGGCCGAATGGAAGACGCCTTTCGCGTTGATGGACTACGCAGCAGTCACCCTGTGCACATTCCCGCGGATACCGGCCTCCAGCTGCATCAGTACTTTGACCAAATCAGTTACGGCAAAGGATGTGTCGTGGTTAGGATGCTAGCCAGCTACGTCGGTGTGGAAACGTTTTTCCGAGGTGTTTGCGAGTATTTGAAGGCGAACGCGTATGGCAACGCGACAGCCAGCACGCTGTGGGCCAGCCTCGATGCTGTCTCGGGCAAGGATGTCGGCGGCATGGCTGACTCCTGGCTGAACCAGGTTGGCTACCCGGTGATTGAGGTGACGGAGGACGTTGAAAAGAATGAGATTCGCGTAAAGCAGGCTCGATTTTTGGCCACGGGCGACGTCAAACCTGAAGATGACACAACCATCTGGCCTCTTCCGCTCGGTATAAACGGCTCTCAGAGTACACGCGAGGACCCTTTTCTTCTTTCCAAGGAGGATGTCGTGACTACTATTGACATGGACTTTTATCTCGTCAATGCGAACGGCACCGGTTTCTACCGCGTTGCCTATCCGCCTGCACGCTTGGCTAAGCTCAGCACACAGCTGGACCGACTTACTACAGGGGATAAAATATCCATCATAGGATCGGTAGCCGCGCTATCGTCAGTAGGAGCCAGCTCGACTGTGTCTCTTCTATCATTTTTGCAAGCCTTCCGCCTGGAAGAGCATTGCCACGTCTGGTGGGAAATTTTAGACGTCTTGAACAAGCTCAACACGGTCTTCGCAGAGGACAGTGAACTTCGGGCTGGGTTGAAACAGTTTACCCTACGACTTATCGAAAGCAAAGCATCCCTCTTAATGAGAGACGGGGCCTCTGCAGATGACATCTTACAAAAGACCATGTACCGTTCTATCTTAACGAGGGCAGCTGAATGCGGACACCCCGAGTAAGTTTTTTTATCCTTCCTAGCGCGCAAGCTTGGCTTTTGAATCTTTTTCTTCATATACTGACAAGATGGGCAGAACCATTGACAAATTTTATCCCCTGTTCCAAGACTGGGTAGAAAATGGAACAGAAATCGATCCCGCAATGCGTCGCATAGTATTCCATTCCGCCATGTCCAAGGACGCAAAGGGTACATTTGCGATCATTAAGGACACAGTTGCCAGAATGGATTCAAGTGACACAAAGAAAGACTTACTTCGTGCGCTCGTCGCCACCGATGATCGAGATGACCTGGACGGCCTCGCCCCGTGGAACATGTCCCCCGCCGTCGGGATTCAAAATGTCGGCGTGATCCTGATGGCGTTGGCTGCTCATCCGATAGGCCGATATGCTCAATGGGAGTTTGTCAAAACAGCGTGGGAAGCGGTTGCGGACGCGATAAACGACCCCGGCCTGCTAAATCACTTGCTGCGTATCACGCTGGAAGGGTTCAGCTCCGAGGCCATCGTGCTCGATATAGAAGCATTCTCTGCGGACAAGGATGTGAGCGCATATTCGTCGACGCTTGAAAGTGCCAAAGAGCAAATCCGAGCGTTCAAGACGTACAGAGACAGAGATTCTGACGCGCTCAGGAAGTGGCTCCAGGACGGCAACTATATTTAGAGTTATCCTGGCCCGACGCGACCGTGGCGGAGAGATGAATAAACAACAAATCCTAAGAAGAAAAACTCCAATTGAACACACCTGCTTAGAGAGCTCGCTTTTATTCATCTTATTCATCCAGGTTTAAATTCTCGATTTTATGAGACAAGTCAAACTTCGCGAAACCGTTGGTAGACTAGCTGCTAAATATAGCTCGGCGACACCCGGGGCTAGACGGCGTCGAAAGAAAGGCCCCCGTCCCCATTGTTTGGGGCTGTTCCCTTGCATCTATTACGTCTCCCTGGCTGGGTATTCATCTGCGTACATCAACTTCAATCTTGCTTCATCAACTGTGCAGTTCCCAGGGCAATGGCACTATTTCCGCACGAGATGGAAGCTCCTGTGAGGCGCCCGTACCAAAAACGCCATCCCGCCGCCATTGTCGGCGCTGGCCTGGCGACGTCCATTGTGTACTTTTGGGCGCCCTTTGCAGTCGTCTCTCTCAACGACACGCTACCGTCGCGCGACTTTGCCGGCCTCCTCACCATTGTCATTTCGCTCGCTCTTTTCCTGCAAGCGTTTCTCTCTTACCGGCTCGTCTCCCGGTTACGGCTGTGGCCCGCGTTGACGGATGCTCTGGACACATTCTTCTACGAGCGGCGGACGGGGAGCGCACTGCTCCTCCTCCTCTGCGTCCCCTGGTGCATCGTGGGCTGCTACGCGCTGTACTTTTCCATCATTGGCGCCGCCGCCACGGCTGCCCACTACCACAACCCCAAGCTTCACGGCGAGGGCGCGATGCCGCCCCAGATTGCTGGCCTCGGCCGTCCGGTGGAACTGTGCTTCGCCTTCATCGTCTTCACATTGCCCTCTGCAGCGACGGTGGGCATCTGGTGGGCGTGCCGCACGGCGCTCCGTGCCATGTACAGGGTCCTGCGGGTGGAACCAGGCCGGGGATATTATGAGGGAGTACCCTTGGGACTGGACGAAATGCAGCCAGAGGAGCAGCGATTTCAGAGCAACGTCCAGACGGGCATGCGCTGGGGAGGTAGATCAACGGTATTCTTGGGTTCTGTGCCGCGCTGATGAGCTGAGTGTCTGGGTGGCTGTCTTGGGGCTGTCTAGCGCTTCGGCGCAACCTCCACCAAGATGCAACGTCTGACTGGGGGGGGGGCTTCTCCGCTCACAATCACAAGCGTAGTCAACTAGCTTCAACGCGCGCATTGTTCTGTATCCTAACTAGCCATTTACTTGTTAAACCCATCAAATCCATCGCCGATGCCACAACCATCCGTGCGACGACCCGGAGTGGCCGATCGTCCACGATCTGTGACGAGAATATCCCTTTTCGCGGCAGCCCTGGCGTGCTCCACCGCCTACTACTGGATGCCCATGAAGCTCGCGTGCAACCAGAAAGACGATCCGCTCGTCTTCCTCATGCAGATCCTGGTCCTCATGCTCGAGGGTTGTCTCTGCTACGGCCTGCTGTCCGCATCGCGGGCTTATCCGCACATCACTGACATCGTCGACTATATCGTCATGAAGACCCCGGCCGGCCACATGTTTCTCGGCCTGCTGGCCCTGTGCGCCTGGGCGCTCGGTGCCAGCTCCGTCTCCATCATGGCCCTCTTCGTTGCGGGCAAGACAAAGGGCACGCGCCACGACCCGCCTCCGCCAGAGGTAGCCGGCATGGGCCACACGGAACGCATGATTCGCATCGCAGCGCCTTTTTCGCTGGTGTACGCCGCCTGCTGGCTGTTTTGCCTCGCGTCGGTGGGCTTGCTGCAGATTGCGCCGCCGCGTAGGAGAGAAAATGGGGACTTGACGTGGGGCGACTTGCTTCGCAGGCCAGCGGTAGCGGCCGTTGTTTTATTTATCGTGATGGCATCTCGACTTGGAAATCGTATAGTGGGTGAGATATCCAGCTAGTGGGAGCGGAGCATTTGCATTTTTGTTTGGATAACCGCCGTTTCTGCTGTACACTACTGCAGCAATCATGTTTTTTGTCCCCTACACAGTTTCACAATGTGATCTGTAAGGCTGATTATACTGTTTACGAGAATCGCCAGCCTGTATCGGACATGAGTCTTAAAATGATGGTCATCATGGCTAGGGCGGCGATTATCACATTGTACGTTTAAAACCATATTATTTTCTGTAGCAATTCAGATAGCAAAAGGACTATGAGTCGCTGCCGGGAGCAGTGTTCAATTAATAAACCTCCAGGCTTCCAGATTTTCTCAGGCAGACTCATGCTCACTGAAGCAAAAATACTTCGATTCCCTTGCCAGATGATCATCAGTATAAAACCAAGCAACTTCTTTCATCTCCCCTGGTGGAAGTGTGTGCGCCTATAAATTGTCAGTTACCACAAAGCCTGTGTTTTACGCGTGGAGGAGATACATACTTCATCGAGGGACAGCCCAGCAATGCTGCGGTCCTCTACTTGTTCAATGTGCCCAGGATGTCCGTCGCCGGGATATAAGCAAAGGCCAAAGGTTTTGTGTGCTTCGTACTCTAGCAACAGTGCCAGGAACTCTTTGACAAAGACGCGGAGACGAAGGTCGTGCCACTCCATTGGCTTTGCTTCCAGGGCAAATTCAACTGGCATCATGCGGCCGTCGGCAACGTTGACCTTCCAGATGCATGGCTCGCCGACCTTCTGGGGTGCCGGGCTCTTGGAGCCGCGCATCTCCGTCATTCGTTCGCCATTGTTGAGAACGCAGTGTCGGTGGAGTAGAGCCAGTCCGAGTCGATCTTGCACATTGTGCCTGCGGAACAAGTCCTTCATTAGGTGGCAGGCAAGCACTTCTCCTTTGCAGCTGTCAAATGCCGCGAATGCACTGCTAACATCTGGCATGGTATTGTAGCCCATAGGAGAGTACTCCACCGTCGTAAGAGGCTTATTTTGGCCTGGCATGTTGAGTGATCAGCCGCGTAGGTTCGTCAATTGAAAGGATAGCGATCTAAATGGAAAGATGTATAGGTTTGAAGGTTTGTTGAGTTTAATCATTTAATTATTCTGAATAGTGACAGCGCAAAGAGAGCTTTTATACTATCGCATATACCAGGTTTCTGAGTACAACCGCTCTGTTGCCCTTGCGGCGTTGGGGTTACGCAAATCACAGCTGCAAGGACAATGGATGGGGTAGACTGGCGCCACAAGCTGTCACCAAGAGGTAATAAAGCCATTATTAGCACTTTGATTGTAGTGCTGTCAAATTCTCTCGCATTCGTCAGTACGAGAACTCCTATTAACTGACAGCAAGCTCACCCGCGTGACAGAATAGAGGTTACATATTGCGCTTCAAGCATGAGAGTGATCCTAATACCATTTGGCGCGTCCCAGTTGATCATTGATGAAGGTGTATTACCTCCGGATACGTTCCGCTTCTTGCGAGTGCTACCGTCACAATAAGAGCTGACTTGCGGCTGGCATGGCCGGACGTATGGCACATCACAGTTGGTGCCGCACTTATGTGAGAGCACAACGGCAGCCAGGACATGGATTTTTAGGGAGACTGGGACATTAATAGCAGAGGGGCAGAATTTTTTCGAGTATTTACGTAGGTTAAAACGCGCAAGGCAAGGCAGCGTGGCGTAAAAGGTGGTGGCAACACACGCAATCTGACTGGCGGGCTCCACGGCCAGGATGCGTCTGGAACGCTCCAAAGCAAAGATCCAAAGAAGAAAAATTATGGACATTGACTGAATCACGTAGCTCCAGTCACCTGCATAGTCCAAGCGACATGTGACGAAACCCGGGGCGTGTCGGGGGTTGGGCATGCGGAGCAACCGACAAACTGCCTGGCGAACCAACCAGACACTGTCGAGGTGTGGTGAGGTGGTCCGCCTGGTTCTGGTCTTTAGCTGAGAAAAGGCAAAATCGCTCCAGCACGCCATAACAGCAATTCAGCGCGAGTAGAAGAATTTTTTCGCATCCTTTTGCAGCGCTGTTCTGGTCCAACGGTCCATGTGGCGTCTCGTGTAACACCTCCAGTTCACTCCATCGCCCGATTTCGCTCGTGCAAGCGTCAACGAATTTCTTCACCGGTCTGTTACGAATTTGGCCAAACACCGGCGTGTCTCATGCAAGGATTTACTTTCACACACTTGGGATGAACCGTGGAACAATGCAAGACGGGTTGGGGATAGAGGTGGCTGTTCCTGCGCCGGTGGAGCTTCAAACTGCGCTGCCGCTTCTGCTAGTCACTTTCGTTGTCAAAACGTTGAGAATTGTTTTGAATGATTGTCACCAATCGGTTGCTGATTTGGTTCATCAATTTGGACGGCATATTCATGGTGTGATTCACGGACAGGGGTAATAGGCGCCTGAATATTTACGGTCACTACCCGGAAGCTGTCGTTAGTTACGCACTAATGCGCATCAGTACTCCTTAACCAGCCAATTTAGAGAGTAGCGTTTGAATGTAAGATATAGACGGTACAAGGCCTTTCAGTTTGGTGAATTTTATTCCATTTCCTGCTTTGTTAAAGAAGCGCCTTGAACTACTTTGATGGCAATAGTTGTGAGTTAGGGCGTCGAAAAAAAGACCTGTCCACCTGCTAGCATATTGTAAGTGCAAAGCAGTGCGCGGTTATTTGATCCAATCTATCCCTCACCGTTCGATTCATCTTTGCATAAAAGGTGGTTCTCCACGTCACAAAGGTGATATTCATGCCTCTTGGCTGGTATCTCGCCGTTGGCCTGGATGTTTCCTCTTGTGAGCTACAGCTGTTCTTCCAGCCCCGTATACAAAGGCGTATCGCTGGCCCAAGCTGGTCTGCATACTTGAGCACTCTTCATTCAATATACCCCTTTTCAGTTTCAAATTACAATCTTGGTTCATAATTTAGAACACCTTGTTCGATGGAGCACCGTTATTACCGAGCATTGCTGGGTGGACACAGTGTTCCCAAATAGGAATTCTGTTGTCTTGAGGTCCCATAATTGAAATGCCACGGCAACGAGACCCTGTGGCGGTCGACCAGACTCGTGTGGCTGGTGGCCCAACGCCGCCAACACATCTTACAGGGAGCAAACTCGCTAAAGCAAGCACTCAAGCGCTCCCTGCAGGGCTCTCCACAGCACTGCAGCAGCCAGGTTATAGTGGATAAGCCCGCTAAAACCTCCTGCAGTAGCCTCCTGGACACTCTCACACCGCCCAGCTAGCGAAAGGCGGTGGGCGCGGCCAGGGAGGAGGCCCGATCCGGTACGCTGCTCACCGAGTTGGGCATCTGCGCAGCCCAAATAATTTTTCATTCATCGCTTTGATCTCATCTTGAGGGTTACTCTCCTGCATCCCATACACATCGCAACTTACAGTCGATCATTTGCTTGTCCCGTGTCGAATCACGACGCCTACCGCTGCATCACCTGATTGACCAGGCCGCATCAGCCACACTTTGCCATCAGTCAGGCAGCTGCCCGGCCACCACTGGTTTGGTGGGGTCACGAGCCTGCGGCCCAGTAAACAACGCCTGTCGTTTGACGAGAGAGAGCAAACCCCCAACAAACGGAATATTTGCCTAGTTTTGCTTTCTTCTTGGACTTGCGAAGGAACCAGGAACCGCATAGCAGGTCTATCCGACCAGACCTGCTGAACAGTCGTGCGATCCGTGAAACACGCCGGCGACGCTTAGACCGACCCGGATCTGCGCTGCCTCACCTCATACTTTGGGCTGCTGGGCGCATTCCGCAACTGCGTGCTTCGCTTACTTCGGGCCAGCCATGCGCAGCGTCTAAACACTGCGCATTTTCTGTCAAATTTCTCGCGTTTGATACAAACTCTCTCAGCTGTACGAACCTGCTCTATTCTTTTATATCGTCTACCGGCGGCCCCGCCATAGCTGCATTCCAGGCTGCTCTGCAACTTCACCCTACGCTGCTAACATTCCATCTTTACCTGGATCAGATGACGTACCCGTCGGGATTCAGCATGCCTGGGGCATTTCACAATGATATCGGAGTTGCGACGACCTCGCAGCCGCTGCTGTTTCGACCGCCTGTATCATCAGCGTCGCCCTCAGGCTCTGCCTTTCTCGACGCCACACCAAAGCGCAAAAGAGTTCGCGGAGGCACGCCCGCTGCCACAGACGATGCGCCTGCCTCCGCAAGCCTCTTTGGCGCTGCCGCCGTACCGCAGCATACGCCTGTCAAGGCTTACGCTCTCGCAGGCACTCTTGACACCCCGGGAAATGCAGACTCGGAGGTTTTGGGCGAAAGCATGTACTCGGATTCAAACTACAGAACCGCCCTAGGGTCTAAGCGCTCCCGCAGCGACGACGACGATGCCTCCAGTGGCGCCCCGACTTCGCTCTTCCACCACGACCAACCAGATTCGCCCTCGCAAGGCTGGGGTACTGCGGCCATCAGCGTTGTTGGGGGCGTTGTCGGGCGCGTATGGGAATTCTGCAAGGCGGGCGCCTTTAAGGGCTTCTACGCTGGTGGTGGCCGGGGCTTTGCCATGACCGAGACAGGGGACATGGTGGAGAGCGATGGTCCCCTGCCGCCCGCCGACGACTATTCCTACAGCTATCATTATCACTACGACGACTACGAACACCGTGTGCCTGGCCACTTTCCAACTTCGCAACCAGAATATTCGTACCGCGCCACTGTCGACGACGCAGCGCTGCTTCCGTCCCCTACCCCCGTCGCCCCCGACGAACAGGACGAGAACCAACGCTACCGAGCCGCCAGCCCGGCCCCTAGCATCCCGGCCGCGAAGCGTCGACAGACGACGCACGCCGACGACCTCGGGCGAAACTGGGTTCTTGTCAACGACGGCGCGCAGCAGCACGGCCGGTCTTTTGCTGCCGCTACGCCACGCAAGCTCAGCGGTGCCTACCGCGCGTCACCCCGGAATCGCAACTATACACCTTCCGTGACCACGGGCCGCCGCATCTCCACAACACCCAACAGCCGCGCCTCGATGCCGTCAGCTGCTCGCCTCTCCTACCGTCCGGAGACGCCATCCGAACACGAGCAACAGCTGCGGCCTCCCTCGTCTGCCTCGTTCGCCTCGCCGCGCTCCTCCTCCCCGACCAAATTCGCCGCCTCGACCGCCGGGGCCAACACCTCCTATTACACCACTGCCAGCACCGCCTCCACCGCCTCGCCCTCCCAGACACATTCCTACTCCAACTCGCAATCAAGAGGCGGTGACCGCAGCGGCGGCGGACACCGTCGCAGACGCAGCGGCAACATCGCCAACACGAGTGCCCACCGCCGCGCCAACAGCACGGCGTCGGCGGCCTCGAGCCGTGGCGACTCCAACGAAGGGTTCAACGACAACAGCCCGCGGCTCGATGCCGAGGCCAAGCATCTCGCCGCCCGCCGCAAGATGGAGGAGCGCGACGCCGACGTGCGCATCTCGGCGTTTAACAAGCGTCTCCAAGACATGATTCGTCAGGGCAAGGAAGCTCTCGGCACCACCATCGAGATTGATGACGCCGGCGGCTCCGACTGGATCGATGAAGAGTAACGGCTGCGCTGCATCATATTCGGGAGCCCTTTCTTCATCATTTTTCATGATTCCCCTTTTATTACTTATTTTTTCTTTGTTTGTTACCATTATAGCTATATACCTCTTTGCTGTACATGTTTACATGGACATTTTACGCGCGCAAGACAGACTGGCAGCCTTTTTTTTCTTCTATTGGAGCTTTGACGGACTGTTTCAATACTTTTTGATGGCTACTGTTTTTTATTCTTTCGAGCGATATTATTTTCAAAGTCCCGGTTGGAAATTTTGGACAGGATACTAAAATGAGAAGCGGCGCACATGGGACCCCCTGAACCGTGGTGGCTGAGACGAAAGAGACAGAGCGACACTTTTCATGTAAGGTCATGGGAACTTGCCCGGCTTCGGGAAACACGCTTGATGATATACACATAGTATAAAATACCTCGCTAGTTTTACCAAATACGACATGACAATATGAACCCAAACTCTCCCTTATTGCCAACAACCAAAATCGCTGAATATAGTCGCACCAGGCAATCGCAACACGCGCTGCTCACGTATGGCCCGGAGCCGTTGCTGGCGGCGTCTGCTGCACAAGAGCGTTGATTCTGGCGCGGACACGTTGATTTCGTGTGCGAGGGCGCCTGCGTCGAAAACATGCAGCAAACGCATTCATTCTCGCCTGGACGCGATTCCTCATGGCTCGCAGGCGCACCCTCCACGTTCGCTCGGCCACTCCCGACTGCGGCAAGCTGTACACGTCACTATCCCACGGCAGGTGCGCCAACGATGGTGACGGCTGCGCCTCGCGCTCATTCTGCTGCTGTTCTGCGGCTGCCGTCTGCGTCTCCGCGTGCTCTGGCATTGCTTCCCCCGCCGAATCCCGCGCTTCTTCGCCTGCTTGCTGCTCCTGCCACTGCTCCCGCCAATGCTCCCGCCACTGCTGCTCCTGCCGCTGCCGCTCAGTCTCCTCGACCAGCGCGCGGTCCACCTGCTAGTACACCGCGCTGCACTGGTTCCTCTGGTGGCAGCGTCGGGACATTTCCGACCAGTATCGGATGCCCTGCCAGTACAGCTGATTGACCGGCGGAAACGGCGGCGGCGGGAGGAGGCTGTACGGTGGAGGCGCCGGGACTTGGTACTCGGTGGGCGATGACGTTGGCCTGTTGCTAGAGTCATTGCTGGAGTCGTCGCTACCATCGTCGTCGTCGTCGTCGTCGTCTTCGTCTTCTTCAGTTCTCGAGTCTTCATCATCGCTGGGCTGGGGGCTGACGTGTGAATCGTCGTCCCGGAGAGTGCTCGCATCGTCGTCTTCGAAATCATCCGTCGATTCTCGAGCGCGCGTCGCTACGGTTGCCTCGGCTGCTATATCGCGGGACATTCTTTTGTAGGAAAAGTATACAATGGAATTCTGTTTTAAGTAGATAACGCGTTTCGATTAAGATAAGTAGGACTGTCATGCATTTGATTGTCATCTACCTAATAATGAAACGAACTGGACCTGGTGATATGGCTCGATTCTAGGCCGCACCTTCCCCAGTGAAGCAACTTTACCTTTTCGTAAACAGAGGGGGGCAAAATTCAAATCGTCAAGTCAAATCGGAAGATTTTAGACCTTCAAAATTATTTTCAAAGACGTGTATACGCCATCCTGCTTGTACCCTAGCCCAGAATGCCAATCGCGCCCTCCTGCGCTCTCTTCTACATGCTTCGAGTCTCAGATGGCGTGGGCGCCTTTACAGCCGGGAAGGTCCGGTAGCGAGTTTTCTTGCTGGTACTTGTCTCATCTTCCTGTCATTCATCTCGCTAGATTCTTGCGTAGCTGGAAGTTAGTATTAAATTCTTTGGCGTACGAAGGAGACCGATAAGTTTGCTGGTCTTGCACCATCCGAGCTCTGCACTCCTATGGGGGCAAAAGAGGCCAGTTCTAGATTTTATCGGTAGCTCGGAATTACTGCAAGAAAGAGATAGCATATGATTTTAGACTGGCTTCTAATGATCTGTCATTTAATAGATATCTTATTAAATGGAGAGTGCTATAGTTGACAGTAGCCGCTATACCTGCGAATAAGCTGCGGAAGCAAATCTACCCCAGTCGATTGCCAATGGCCGCGCGAAGATGACAAATGCACCAGTTACGCCAGATCTCAAAGCGAGCCATCGAACGCGTCACTTGATGGCCGAAAACATCCAAAACATGTCAGAAATAAAAGAAGACGAAGCAGGTAAAGCCTTTATCGTACGTATATGCAATCACAGGCCGTGGCGTGATGCAACTAACATTCGCAGGCTTGCGCTCGATGCAAGGCGCGCAAGCGGCGCTGCGATGGTAATAAGCCAAGTTGCCGAGGGTGCGTTACGCATGGCTGGGAATGCCACTATTCCACTGTGAGACGAACCCGTGGCCGAGGGCGACCGCAGCTTACGCCGAGAGGAGGGCTGGGGAAACAAGAAACCATTGCGTCCTCGAATTTGACTGCATCGGATGGATTATTCTCTCTGGACTTATCTAGGCAGGTTCAAATCAACCGCTGGATCCCAACACTGCCTGACTTCCTTATCAAGAGCAACTTTCCTCGGTCTCTTCAGGAGCTTAAGACAAACATTGCATCACCTGGGAGATTCACACGACTGTTGCCACAGCACATGGGGATGCGCCTGATGCAGAATTCTTACGAGGACATTTCAGTTTCAGACCTTCTAGATTGGCCAGATTTCTTGGTCATTCTGAATGCGCAGTATGACGAGAGTTGCGACAGTCCAGGGCGGGAAACAGCTCGCTGGGCTCTTGTCAATGCTGCCCTGGCGTGTGCTACGCAATTCAAGATGGCACCTGGATCTGAGCAAGACATTGCGCCAATATGGAGGGCCCTATATCAGAACGCTCAAATGGTTCTGCAGGATATTGTGGAGGAGAAAGCTTGTCTAGTATCTGTGCAAGCACTGCTCTGCATGGCCATGGCAGCAGACTATGATGAGCAGCACAGCGACCATGGATTACTGGTGCGGCACGCTGTGAGCAAATTGAAAGAAGTGCGAGGGCTGGATCAACGAGGTAATTTAGAATATGAACGTGCGGTTCGAGTTGCCTACACCATGTACGAACGCGTTCATTCGGTAGTGTAGAGCAGACTCCGATATCATCGATCTACGCGCCCATGAGCTCTTGTCGAGACTCGCCCTTAGTGCATCGAATGTCCGACTTTCCACCGTCGCGAATCTTACTCAGTATTCAACGCAATGAGACCAGCTGCAGAGGCTATTTTTTTTTGGGAGCCCGGCCAATTATCAGCGATGACCGGTAAATAGTGTTCAAAGCCCGAAAGGCGTCATGTCCACACCCCCATGCAGTTCAACTGAGACTGGGCACCGATTCTAGACCTCTTCGGGATCGCAAGACATGGGCACAATCGGATGGACAGGTTGTCTTTCCTGTTCCTGAAATAAGTAAAAGGGTCAGCAGGCAAGGTTGCGCGTGCGCGCGACTGGGTAATTAATTAGCCAAGTTCCCGCTGCGGCGTAGCGTCTCCCTGCTGTCTAACAAAGCAAGTAGCCCTTGGGACGCTCTGGTGGGTGGCGTTGTGGGCAAAAAACAAAAAGCAAAACATTCCTGTTTGTGCTTGGCTGAGCGAATAAAGAAAAAGAAAGAAAGACTACCAAGAGTCCTTAAAATAGAAACAGATGCTGGGCTTTTTGGTGGACATTGGCACGCAGGGGGCAACCCGTCCAGCGTAACATGTCTTACATTCTCCCACCTGGCTTGCTTGCTCGTTCACTCGGAAGCACATTTCTCGAGGCAGGTGTCTCGCCAAGGCTTGCGCCTGAGCCAGCGCCTGAGCCAGCTGAACAGTTCTTTTGAGGAGCAGCCCTTCGGGAGGAGCACTTTCCTGGTATTGGATACAGCTGGTAGCTGCAAAGGCAGCGGCTGGTGAGGTTGACGTGGTCCACGGACGGTTAATTGTCACCGTCGAATATAGGTCTCAGTTGGCAGGCCGCCACCACTGAAAGCCTTCGGCACAACCGTGGTTGTTCGGTCGCGATGTCGGCATAACTTTACAATAATTCTTCCATTAGTATTATTGAAAATACAAGGCTATGATAATAATTGCCTTGCTTTTCGTCTCCTATCTAACGCGGGAGAAAAAAAATTATGATGTGAAAGGAGAGCCGCGACTCCCTTGTCTCGTCTAGCGTTGCCTCCCAAGGACAACATCACGAGCCAACAACTTTTAACATGATCTCGGCATACGTTGTGTAATGCGCGGCGCACCCTCCATTGTAGGATAATGCTACTTTCAAGATTTTACTTCTCGCGACTAACAAGTGCCGTTTTTCTTGGCTCGCTCCAGAGCAGTCTGGTTTTTCAGCACCTCCACGAGCCCAAGTGGTGCCATGTCTCACTTACACCAGCGTATTGCTCATCCAAGACATTTGCAATCTCCCGTCGCCTTTTGCGCCTGCGCGACTCCCTGGGGTGGGCGCCCGCCGCTATGGCACCGGAAACCCTCCACCGCACCCATGCGGACCACCACCGCCGTACCTGCAAGTGCGTGCCTGGACAGTGCTGCAACTTTTGAGGATCTGAGACATTGTTTGCACCTCGGTCTTTCATTCGCCATCCTGCCCACCACCCCTCTCACTCTGCTTCTCAGACACTTGCAAAATAAGTAGCCCTTGGTGCCCTCCCGCACTTCCACGATGGCCGTTGCTCATTCTGCCCTTGTCACACACACTACAACTTGGTCTCTTCGCTGATCATCTCGAATTTCGTCCCAAAAGAGGATTTCGCTGTCGCGTCACGAACAAACCAACTTCGATCCTCTATCAGTTCACATACAAATCATCGCAATGCAGGTGAGCTTCCCTTTCGTGCGCTCGCTGCGCCGCCAACAGCTGGAATGCGACATGACGACGCGCCCGCCATGTTGTCACCGGCCCTTGTTTCCTACGCTGTTCAACATGAAGGGGACGAATAAAACGACGATGCTAACCATTATCTCTGTCAAGGCTGTATTAACGCTTCTCGTCGCGGCTGCCCTCGGCGCCGTTGCCTCGCCCGTCGACCACGTTATCCACCGCCGCTTCACCTGCGCCGAACGCTTAAATGGCTACTGTCACGCCTCCAACGTCGATTCGTACTGTCAAAACGGCGAATTCCGTTCCAGAGCATACGAAACGTGCTCGGGTTATTGCAGGTATGACCGCCTGGCTCTCTAGGTTTTGTTATGCGAGATCGCAAAGGCTAACAGATGAAATAGATGCTAATTGCCACGAGCGCAATGGGGGAGCGAGTTGGAAGACGGCTATGCGTCCGTTCTGATTTCAGGGCAGACTATTGTCTGAAGCTATGGCTTTGTAATATTCTGTCGATACGGCTGAATTGCAACAAAGCAGCGATGGAGTGTGGTACTCATGTGGAGGGGAAGATATTATGACGTCCAGGTTTTCCTTTGTCTAACGCCCATCGTGGCCGGCGCCTTCTTCATGGTGAGAGGATTGCTACGGGATAGCCTTTGTTTTTGTTATTTTCAAGTGTCCAAACTTCTTCTTTGTTTGAAAGTTGTTCTCAGTTATCTACTAGCATCTAAAATATTTTGCAAAACGATTCATCTAATTGCCAATGTCCATCGTAATCACATACGCCTTCGCTTGTGCATGTCTAGGGGGAAAAATACAAAATCTAAAATACTTTCGTCGTTAGTTTCTTAATAACATCCCCACGTCGCGTAACTCCGACGAAGGCGCCGTTCCTCTATCAATCCGACCCCAGCCTGCACCCCATGTCGGAGGATCAACGTTGCCAGCCATGGATGTGCTCAAAACGCCCACGTTGTTATGGCTGTTGTTGGCTCCGCGTACATAGGCCGTCTCTTCCGACGCATCGTCACGCTGCGGGCCAGCACTGCCGTCACGGCGCATCATGGCAATCTCTTCGCTGTCGGCGGTGCTGTGCATTTTTCGCTTCTTGTGGCGTCCAAAGGGACCCCATTTGAGAGGCTCCATGTTCTCGCTGTTCTCGTGCGGCAGGCCAACCATTTGCGGTGAAGACATGATGCCCAGGCGAGGGGACTGGTGGCGGCTGCCGTGGCGACTACCGCCGAAACGTACAGATCGCTGCCTGAAACCGGCTGGCTGGCCGGCGCCGCAGAAGCCGAGCAGCTCTTTCGGGTGCCACCATGGGCGCGGTGGGTGATAGCCCTTCGCACTACCATTGCAGTCGTCGTTGTAGCTCGTGTGCGGCTCGCCAGCGAGCTCCTCGAGTGTGATGCCTTTTGTTTCTGGAATAAGCAACGAAACTAGAGTTCCAAGCAACATGAAGAGTGCGAACAGCTGGAAGAGACGGTTGAGAGACGGAGAGCACTGGTTGCCTTTGCATTGGGCGGGCACGGCCGAGCCTCCATGTTTGAGGAGTGGGATGCTTATACCTTGGGCGACAATAGCACCTATCTTGCCCATTGCCGCTGAGATGCCGTGGGCGGTAGCGCGATATCGTGTCGGAAAGCATTCAGCTGGAACAATAAATGTTGTAGTATTTGGGCCAGCGTTGAAAAGGAACTGCCCGATAACATACAGGGCCAGAGATGGTCCCTCCGCCAGGCCATCCAGTGCGAAGCCGAGGATGCAGAAAACAATGGTGAGGAGCAGAAAGCCGAAAACCTGGAGGGGCTTGCGGCCGACGGTGTCAACAGTCAGCATAGCCGTCCAGTAGCCCGGCAAAGAACCGGCACAAGCCAGAATGATCAGTCCGAGGGCATGATTGCGGAGCTTGTGATATAGTGTTGTTTCGTTGGCGTATCCTATCGCATGTAGGACAAGATTATTATTCAGTCCCAGTCCATAAAAGGCAAGATCCTATAGAAATGTTAGAGTCTGATATCGAGAGCGAGCATATGCAGTACGTACAAGAAAAAACCAAGACAGAGTAGTGCCGATAAGAGCTCGCAAGTTGTGCGGCCTGAGAAAGAATTCTTTGGCGTCCGCCCAAGATGCCTTTGGTACTGCAAGTTCGGACTGTTGAAGGTGGATGTTTGCACTGGAAACAGTATCTTTAGGTCGTGTGCTGGAGACGTAGGCTCGGATATCGGCATCGGCTCTATCGACGTCGTGCTGTACATCAAAAGTGTATCGAGGCGTTTCCGGGATCGTTATTCTATAATACATGGCAAGGCACGCTGGAATGGCGCCTACCCCGACAATTATTCGCCAGGAACGGTCAGCGGCTATGCGGCAGGACGCATCGCACGGCCCGTCGCCACTGATGCCTTCGTATGCGCTTCGGAAAGCGACGGTGGTGATGAGGCCAACGACGGCGGCCATGAGTTGGCCCAGGCCTTGCATAGAGAAGACAGCTGCTATCATGCCTCCGCGCCATCTTGTAGGCGCAAATCTAGAAAAGTCAGCATGTTAAAAGTAACATCTGGGAGCAAAGCACTCACTCAGATGTAATAACACTAGCGAGAGGATAATCACCGCCAACCCCAATGCCCTGTTTCCAATTAGTCTCCCGCACAACGCAGCGGCACATGGAGACCATACCATTAATACGCGCCAAAAGATTAAAACACCTGGGCTGCTCATGGATGGACTCCCAGACGCAATGGCGCAGCTGAATATTGTGAAAATAACAACGCCGAGCTCGATGCCGTACATGCGCCGACGTCCGTACTTGCTATGAAATGTTAGCCCATGATGCGTTCCAGAAGCTGTGCACAACGTACTCGGCCAACCATCCAAACAAGATCATTCCTATCACGATTCCAGCGCTTGTAGCGCCCTTTAACGCTTGGCCGACTGTTGCAGGCAGGTCACCGCTGCCGTCGCCATCATCGCTGTAATAAGCGAGGCCCACCAGGGGCGCAACAAAGTTGATCGCAAAGATGCTGTACGAGTCGAGCAGGAAGCCGGCGCCGGCTACAAGAACAGCTCGAGCGTCTATCAATATGAATCAGTTAGCTAAGATGTCGTTATCATTGGCTTTTTGTTCGAAAGATCGGGATCGCAACGTACGGCACGTTCCGAATGGAACCTTGTCAACGTCTGATAGCGCCAACCGTCGCCGCAAATTTGCGTCGCCGATGTGGGAGTAGTCGTTGTAGTAGTTGTGGAATGCTCTGTTTCCGCCCCGTGTGTACGGCGAGTTCATCGGTGCCTGCGCCGGCGGCGGCAGCATCTGATCGGAGGACTCGGGCATGGCGATTCGCGACCAGCGAACAAGTTCGCAAACCCGCTGGGGCAAGAAGAAATGCCGTTACTGGTCGGCCCGGTCTATGCAAAGTCGCAAGGGCCCTGACGCCCGCAAGCAGCGCTTTTGTCACCTGGCCCAAAGTATCCGTCAATGTTGGCGAGGTTGGTAAATGGATGAAGAAACGTTGACAAGAAGATTCCGACGCATGTCGTCTATTCGCGGCACTTTCTCCGTGGGTGTGGGCATGCACTGCGTGCTACAGAGACATGGATAGCCTGGCTTGGCTGCGGGTCGAGGTGCGGGACACGGTTTCGGGGTCAAATGCCGGGCTGGCTTTCGGTTATGGAATGGCAGCAAAAGGAACCGACAAGAGGAGACGCCAAATGGAAACTGCGAATGGTTTATTCGGTTGATTTGTAGCTGGACGCGGGAAGCGTGGGAGACCTTGGTAAAATAATGCGGACGATAAGGAGGCAGACGCCAGTTGACCCAGGTCGAAAGTCTATTTGGCAAGATTCCGGGGGAGCTCACTGCCTGAGACTGCTAAAGCCGATCGCTGAATAATGCAACGCAGGGCTGGAAGGACTCGCTACCCAAAGTTGCCGTGATTAGGTTTGCGGCGCGATTTCGCCGTTCAGATAGGGCTGCGTACAAGCTTGCATGGAGAAGCCAAGAGTTGGAAAATCGCGCTTCCTCAGAGTCGCATCAACTGAGAGGATGCACCCTCTTGACTATGAGGCAAAGAATCTCAAATCCCAAAACTTGGGCTGCGCAACACCCATGTGGGCAACGGTCGCATATTAAACAAGAGTCAGTCACAGCCCACCCGGGCTTCGTCTTGCGCCATTCCGATTGTGTAC